>JAESUZ010004066.1:600000-872500 GCA_017311185.1 Proteles cristata cristata
AGGCGGTGCCAGAAGGTTCCGCCTACAAAGGTGCTAGGTTCCTTTTCTCCGTCAGCCTCGTCTCGATTTGTAATTCATTTTTAAAAGAGAGTTTTTCCCCCTCAGCGATCTCTGATGTTTTGCTCTGCTGTATTAAAAAAAAAAAAAATGTTTTCAGGAATTTGAAAGCATTGCTATGAAGGGAAAAGCAATTTTAACATTTTAGTTTTCCCTCCTCCGTAAAAGATGGTGTGTAAAGGCAGTATCGCAGTTGTGCAGGGCGAATAGTTGCTGGCGGGATTTAACCGTTATGGCAAATAGAAGAGATGGCAGAAGAACGGATGTAAGTGTACCACACTGCAAAAAGGGGGAAAAGTGGATTCCGTACATCACAAACTGGTAAGCCTGGTGATGTTCCTTAACTAAATTCAAAAATAACATTGTGTTATGGTTTTCGTTTAAAAACACTTTTGTCTGTTTATTTATTCAGCAAATATTTATTGATGCCCATTATGTGTAGCAGGAACTGCCAGGAACTGGAGAACCCAAACTAAGCGAGATACAGCCTTGTCTGAGTTCCAATGGATTGTTTTCCCTCTGGTTGGGGAAGGTGAAGTACACAGGCGATTATTAAACCCCTGTCTTAAGTGCTAATGTTACACATTGGCTCTAAGAGGATGTTAAAGATGTTAGACTTTCTGGGGAAAGTTGGTACCATAACAGCAGGCATTGAGAACATCTGCTTTGAATTCAGACAGTGAGGTTCTAAGCCAGTGCTGAGGTTTAATAGCTATGTTACTCCGGGTTAGTGGCTTCACTTCTCTGTGCCTAATTAGCAAAATGATGGTCATAGTATCTACTTCGCAAAGTATAAGCTGCTGTATGTAAAGTGTCCCGTGCTGAGTAAGAATTCATTAGACTTTAGCCATTGCTGTTAGTAGTGTTGCTGCTGGTAGTAATCAGCGTAGAAGGGTGCGGAAAATAGCTTTACAGGCAGAGAAGGCAGCTTGTGCAAGAGGCCTTGTGGTAGAAAAGAGCTTTCATTGTTAGGACAGCGGAGACTTGTTCAGGAGCCGTATCACAGAAGTCTCTGACGTGTTAAAGGATTTAACTTTTTCGTGAGGTCAATAGCAAGTTATCGCAAGGTTTTAAAAAGTCAAGTCGTGACATGGTCAGATTTCCCTTTAGAGAAAAACATTTTGATTCTCATGAGAACCCTATGAGAAAAGTAAAGAAGATGGATTAGCCCCATTTTGTGGATGAACAAACTGAGTAAGGTCTGGATTTACTCAAAGGTACCAGCTTGTAAATCGCAAAGCTAGGATTTAAAGTCAGGACTTCTGGGTCCAACTGTTGATCTCCGCGCGGGTCCTGGTCTCAGGGTTCTGAGGTTGAGCCTGGCATTGGGCTCCACGCTGGCTTGAAGCCTACTTAAAAAAAAATTAAAAAGTCAAGACTTCTAATTACAAAACATTTACCATTCCTAAATGAAGATATAAATTTATCGATGACTCGGAAAGCAAAGCGGCGTCTGGTAAGACCATCTAGGTTCATTAAATTCATGCCAAATTTAACATATCACTCAAATAAACCTTTATTGAGAATCTACTATGTATCAAGTTTGGTGCTAGGCTGATAACAAAACTAAGGCATCGAGAGTTCCTGGCCTCCAGAGTTACTGGGAACCGGGAGGGGAAATGGCAAAGATCAATCATCCCCCACTACCTCATTTGACAGAGTTTTCTATTAAATCATTGTGAACGAGATGGAGAAAAACAGACTAAGATACTATAGTTAGGTGACTTAAGTATCTGTGACTAGTCATAATTGAAACGTTGATAAAGCTGCTATTGGAGTCCCTTAAACAATATCCAAAGAGTATTGGTAAATCCGTACATGTCAACGTGGCCTTTATTATCTTCCTTTGGACTCTGCCGTTAACATTTTATGAAAAAAATATTATCTACTGTCTAGGTGAAGGTGCACGTTTAGCAGATCAGCAAGGTGTTGCAATACCAATGGGGATAGATCATGCTGCAAATCCCCATCAGCTGTAAAAAATGGACTGGCGCTAACACAATGAAACCTGAATTAAATTGAAGGGAAACACAGCAAACAGGCACTTGAATACATTACCGATGATACAACCTCTCCCCGTGCCTCCTCAAAGCAAATAGGCAATATTTTTTCAAAACCCTTCAAAACGTACATTACCTTTTAACTAGTAGTATTCCACCTGGTAAATAAGTCCTAAGAAAATAAATGTAAATAAGGAGTTTTTTGCTCCAGCGAACGCATTGCAATATTACATACAAAAGCAAAAAAAAGAAGAGTTGCTAACAATGTAAATTCTAAAACCCAGGAGAGTAGTTAAATGGTGGACTATTCACTTGGAATATTATGTGGCCATTAAAAAAGACAGCCATGAAGATGTACAACGGTGCTTACAATACAAAGTCAATATTTAACATGAGAGAAAATTGTATATGCTGTATTATGATATAAACAATAAAAAAAACTAATAGAAATAAAGATCCAAAGAACTGCCTCAAAACATTCACAGTGGTTTTACTAAGGTGGTAGAATGAGAGAGTAGTTCCTTCCTGTCTTTCCTCTATTTCCCAAATATGTGTCATGAACTCATATTATTTCTATAATAGAAAAATAAGCACTAAAATGTATTCTAATTTAATCTTAACCTTTTAATTCTGAGAGTGAGCACATGGATAAAGTTTATTAACTTGTTCTGTGTGTTTTTGGTTTCATTTTGTTTTCAAATAAATTGATTTTGGGAAGACAAAGACACTCCTTTGTTGTCCATTTCTTCTAATTTTCACTTGTCCAGTGTTTCCCAAAGTGTATTTCATGGAAGATTGGTTCAGCAGTATATTAACTGACTTTACACAGAGGAGAGGTTCTATTGGTGAGAAAGTTCCCATGGGAAATGCCGAGTTAAAAGGACTGTCTTTTTCAGACGCCTCGAGTATGTCGACATGTTGTCATTCTCTAAAAGCGGGATTCAATTAGCAGAATTTAACCGAATTATTCTTTTTTTAATGTTTATTTATTTTTGAGACAGAGCGAGACAGAGCGTGAGCAGGGGAGGGGCAGAGAGAGAGGAAAACACAGAATCCGAACCAGGCTCCCAGGCTCCAGGCTCCAAGCTGTCAGCGCAGAGCCGGACGCGGGGCTCGAACCCACAGACCGTGAGATCATGATCTGAGCCAAAGTCTGATGCTCAACTGACTGAGCCACCCAGGCACCCTTACTGAATTATTCTTTACCACTTTTCTCAGAACGCTTTTTTCTCTGCTCTTGCAGTCTGTGCTCCTCAAACACACGGAGAAACACTATCCCAGTCACCAGTATAACTTTTTTTAAATGTGTCTTCATTCTTCAGTCCCCCGATCTTTCTTGCTTTCTACTTCCTCCAGCCATAAAGAGAAAGCTCTGCCTGTGCCCTTAGGACAAGTGCCTGTTCCCTGTAGGACTGACCGTTTCCCTCCTGCTCTGAACTCCCCGAATGTTTCCTCTGGCATCTAGTATTCTCCATCCAGCATCTTCTCGGACGCTGCTCCTAGGATGTGATTATGCAAAGTTTCACACAGAAATCATGTTGCTGTGAACCTTTTGTAATCAGAGACAGAAGTGTTTTTGTTGGTTTTTTTTTTTAATCCCAGAAAGAAGCCCCGGTGGTAAGAGGGCTAACTAACGGCCACTTTGGAGGGCAATTTGGCAAGATTTGTAAAATTTTCAAATCTCCATACCCAAGACCCAACAATGGCGTTCTTGGTATCTCCCCAAGAAAGACCCTTTGTGCTCAAGGAGGCGTACGTCACAATGTTCATTTGAGGCATTGTTGTTAATAGTGAAATTGGAAATAACCTAAATGTTCACACATACAGAGATGGGATCTCTTATTCTCCAAGAGCTGCTATTGAATGAAAAAGTCACAGTGCAGATCAATATGGACTATAGCACCTTTCATGTAAGATAAAATGCATTTCCTACAACGACTTCTATAAATGTGCACAGAAAGGACTGGAAGCATCAACATTACGTTGCTAACAGGATGGGGGTTGGGAGCAGTAATGAAAGGGGACTTTAGCTTTATGTGTAATGTGCCAAGACTTGCAAGAAGAATGCATGCCGGCTTCCATAATTAAAATTTGACTTTAAAGAAAGAAAACCCTCACCTTCTTTTCTCCTCACTTCTCTTCACGGGCACCTTATTTGAGCCACCCTTTTCCTAACCAGTCCCTTCATCTCCATTCATCCTCAATCGAGAATAATTGAGAATAGGGGACATTATCCTTGCTATGTTAAAGTATTTTTTTTTTCCAACGGGGCCACCACTGATCTTCATTAGCAAATTTATTAGATACTTTTCAGCCATTTTATGCATCTTCTGTAATAGTCAACAATAATAACAATTTTTGCAGCGGTCCTCACCCGCCTTCCGTCACCATTTCCTCTCATTTTCTCCTTCCTCCTTTTCAGTGTGACCCCAGGGCCTCTGCCTCTGCCTTTCAGGGCACCCGCATGGTAGGTCTTGCAGAAATACTGCCAAATGCATTTCAAGCGATTAATTTATTAAAATTTAATACGACACATGGGATATCCTCTGAGGCTAGGCTTGTGTTGTGAGCGCAAAACGTAATGGTAAGGGGACACCAGAGTACACTGGGTCTGGAATGGAAATCACTGGTTTGAAACCTGGTTTTTCTTACATGATACCCCGGTGGCTTTTAGCAAGTCCTTCACTTCTTCACTTCAGTTTCTTAATTTTTAAAATGGAAATAATACCTACTTCATGGGGCTGTCTTGAGGACTGAATGAGCTCTCTGCCACTGAGTGAACAAAGTTTTCATTTACAGAATAATCTTAACACCTTTCTGTATAGAAGGCATTCTACCTCTAACCGCTTTATGTCTTTAATATTACTTCTTTCGGCACTTCTCTCACGCATCCCTCTACTTATATGACGATGATGCCGGCAGTTACCTTAATGATGCCTCCAATTCCAGTGTCTCACAGCTTACAAAAGCAGCCAGGCATGGTTTTCATTTCTCCTCCCAACTATCCTGTGAAACAGTTAAAATGAGGATATTATTTTAATATAGGGAACCTGAGACTTTGAAAACATCTCTAAGATTCTGTGACTTGCCCAAAATTAGCTTAGGCTCTTTAAAATCCCATGGTCTAGGATTTTTCTCCTAAACTATAGCCAGCTGAGTAGAGTTCATGTCCTCTCATTCTGGATTCTCTTACCGCTGCCTTTAGCCCACCTTGGGATTCAATATATTCCCTCCTTATCCTTCATTAAAGTGCATCAAGTTCATGTTCCATTCCCTTGGATACTCTGTTAAGGTAGCCCTTGAGCAAATCTGGGGTTTTAAAACCCATAATTGCATACTGACAGGGAGGGAGAGTAACTTCCAAGATGATTTACGCTTGCTTTCATGGTAATAGTTACAAATGCGACAACATTCCCATTTGTGGGTAGAACTGTGAGGAGTGACGAAATAATAGGTTTTTCTCCTTCACCTGGCAATCTAAATGAACGTTGCTTTCCAAGTAGCCACCTTGGTAAAAATGAGATTTACTCTAAATTATACCACATTTTTTAGATTTACTGATGCACCCTAATCATATTTCTAAAATACCATGGTAGCGAATCTTCATTTTTTAAGAGAAGATTAGATCCAAATTATCAGAGCCAGTCGTGATAAATGGTAAAAATTACTGAACAGGGCCATGTCATTTGTGATTCAAAATAAGGATGTCAGTATCAGTCAAACCAGTGTTCTCATGCAGCTTACAAGCTGATGCTGAAAATAATGTCCTAAAAATAATAGAACATCATTAGAGTGTAAGTGTAAAATGTTCCCCTCTAACTACAATAAGTATTCTACAAGGGAAGTGTTTGTTTGATTTTATAGTCTAATGTGTTTGCTTTTTAAAAATCATCCTCGGGTCTTATTTTTCTCACCTTTCGTATCGTCAAAAACATTTTGTAGGCGCTGCCTGCTTCTAGAGGAGAGCTCTCTCTAGAGGAACAGTTCATTCTTGAGTATCCTTTACTAGAAACAAATCTTCAGACAACGCTAATTCCCACACTATGAAGATGGCATCCCAAACTGCAAATAATCCATGAATCATATTTGCTTGGGAGATAGTGAGAGGAGTGTATTTTGTCCCGGTGGCCTCAAGCAATGTTTCCCCAGCAATACTTTGCTAAGAGCTAAAGCTGATGTTAATTTGTATTAAGTACCAACAATTGGGAAAACCTAACATTTTCTGAAAGTTAGTGATTGTGTCTCTGGTAGCAATCTCAGTTTAAAACATTCTCCTTTAGGGGCGCCTGGGTGGCTTAGTTGGTTAAGCGTCAACCTTCGTTTGGGTCATGATCTCGCGGTTCGTGGGTTCGAGCCCCGCGTCGGGCTCTGTGCTGACTGCTGGCTCAGAGCCTGGAGCCTGTTTCAGTCTGTGACTCCCTCTCTCTGTGACCCTCCCCTGCTCACGCTGTCTCTCTCTCTCTCTCTCTCTCTCCTAGAAATAAAGCATTAAAAAAAAAAATTAAAAAAAAAAAAAAACATTCTCCTTCAAGGCAACTAACATGGAAACTATGTGTGGATAAGGTAGGGCTGACTAATTTTGAGTCCCAGAAATGAAATTTACTGCTTTTATATATATTTCTTCTATATTTGTAAAATGTCATCTTACACTCTTAAGTTCTGCCCTGTAATTCTGCACGAGGTCATTAGCAACTTCCTAGTGTTAACCTTATTTTAACAAATTTTTGGTGCACTAAAAACAAAAGTCTTCAATTTGTGGCAGTGACAAATCACTGATATTTTGAAAGATTTTTTAGCGTATCTGTGACTAGTCTTTTGTCAATGTCATCATACTTATACACTCGTGTGCAGTGTGCAGTTGTTAAGTCTTTGTAGTAGTAAAAAGCAATTTGCTACCTTTCTTTACAAGTTGCCAAAGAACTTGAAGATGCTCATTCTTCTATTCCCGTATGAAGGCAAACATGACGTTAACATGAGTGTACCTTGGAAATAACCATGATTATTGAAGTATGTCATGGTTACCATCCCATGCAGCTGCCGTCAGCCTTAGAGAAGTACCTCCGGTTTAGCAGAGCCCTCTGCCACCATTTTCTGTTGATTCAGCATCCCTGCTCCAGAAGGTCACTTCAATATTTCTATGTGTAATATGCCCGCTATTATAATTTTAAATCTGATAGTTCTGTGTTAATTTACCATGTCAAAGATGACATACTCGTTTCAGTGCAGATTTTCTAATTTATACTCTTTGATGTAAAGCTTTATATCAGGAGACTTGCAAAAAGTATATATATTAGAACAAGATTCTGAATAGGATATGGCATTAGTAAAATTAAAATGAAGCTCCTGGAAGCAAGAAACTGTGTCTTTTCCACAAGTCTATTCAAACCCCTCACATAACCTAGACTAGAAACTATAGTTTATGTAGGATTTTTGATGTTTGCCTAAGTGAAAACAAAAAGCAAGAGTGAGAGAATTAACATCAGGTAAAGAAATTTAAGGCCAAAATATTAATTAAGTGTGAAAAAGAGGAACCTTATGTACAGATAAAAGGCAAACACGAAAACAGTAATAACCTTAATAAACTTTTGTGCCCCAAATAATACTATTGAATGCCAAAATGCAGAAACACCTAGCAATACAGAACTTGGTTTGAATCTCACATGCACACACATAATTATAATGGTAGAGTTTAATAAACCTCTTTCAGAATTTAACAGATAAATAGACAAAAAAGCAAGGATACTAATGTATTAATAAGATGTAATCAACTGGCTTATGTTTTAGCCAAATAGAGAACTTTATACCCTATTACCAAAATATATATTCTTTTCATGTAACTTGAAAGATTTGAAAAATTAAACATACCCTTGGCCCTAAAATAAACCACAATGCATTTCAAAAGATAGGAATTTGAGGATGCCTGCGGGGCCCAGTCGGTTGTGTCTGACTCCTGACCTCAGTTCAGGTCTCTGGGATCTCAGAGTTTCTGAGATCGAGCCTCATGTTGGGCCCCATACTCACCGGGCTGAGCCTGCTTGGGGTTCTCTCTCTCCCTCTTTGTCTCTCCCCTGCTCACTCTTTCTCAAAATAAACATTTTTTTAAAAAAGGGATTTTATTGGCTACATTTTCTGATGATAATCCAGTGTAACGAGAAATCAGTGCTTAAATATTAAAGCCCACCTACTTGGAAATTAAGAAATGTTTTCCTAAATATTTCCAGGACCCAAGAAAATAAAACTGAAATTGTAAACACCCAAAACTCAATGAAAAGGAATACATACTGCATCTTAAAGCCTAGGATACACTGCTATACTAAGAAGAAATGGATACATAGCCTTAGGGACTTTTATTATTATAAAAGAATGAATAGGAACAAAACTTACACAAGGACAAAATGAACTGAGAGGACGAAAGGGAAAGTGTAATAAAGGAAAGGCTGAAACTAATGAAATAAGAAACATCAAAAGATTTAAATAGGTACACTCGTGGCAAGTCTGATGATATCAAGAAGAAAAATATGCATTGTTGTTATCTTCAAAACACAGAAAATAAGGACCAATCTACAATACAATGCCCAAGGAAAATATTCTTATTAAAAAATTTTTAATGTTTACTTTTAATTTTTTTAATGTTTTATTTAATTCTGAGAGAGAGAGAGACAGCATGAGCAGGGGAGGATCAGAATGAGAGGGAGACACAGAATCAGAAGCAGGCTCCGGGCTCTGAGCTGTCAGCACAGAGCCCGATGCGGGGCTCGAACCTACAAACCATGAGATCATGACCTGAGCCAAAGTCGGACACTTAACTGACTGAGCCACCCAGGTGCCCCTATTTTTAATTTTTTTTAATGGTTCTTTATATTTGAGAGAGACAGAGAGAGCGAGAAACAGAATCCAAAGCAGGCTCCAGGCTCCGAGCTGTCAGCACAGAGCCCGACACAGGGCTCGAACCCACAGACCACAAGGTCATGACCTGAGCTGAAGTCAGACATTTAACACACTGAGCTACCTAGGCACCCCTTAATGTTTATTTTTGAGAGAGAAAGAGAGAGTGGGAGTAGGGTAAGGGCAGAGAGAGAGGGAGACACAGAATCCAAAGGAGGTTCCACACTGTTAGGGAAAGCCCCACATGGGGCTCAAACCCACGAACTGGGAGATCATGACCTGAGCTGAAGTTGGACACTCGGCTGAACCACCCATGTGCCCCGAAAATACTCTCTAAAAATGAAGATGAATTAGTTTTCAGACAAAAGTCAGAAAATTAGTCATGAGCAGACTCACACTAAAGGATTTGAAATGGAAGGGATGAAGAGCAATAGAGAGGGTGAAATATATGGGTAAAACCAAATGAATATGGACCATATAAAATAATACCAATGCTTTATGGGGTTTTAAATAGATGTGGAATTAAAATACATGAAAACAACACATATGTGTATGGGATGTAAATGAAGCACCTTAAATTCCTTGCATTTTCAAAGAAATAATAGTAGTGATTTATCTTAGACTTCAGTAAATCAAAGATGCATAGTATCCTAAGATGTCTAGGATAACTACTAAAAGTATATAATAATACAAGGGGAAGGGAATAATAATGTATTTGATCCAAAAGAAATCAAGAAAGGAGAGAAAAATTGACGTAGAATAGGCAGAACAAATGGAAAATAACTTTAAATTAAATATAAACCTTCCGGCTCCAATTAAAAGATAAAGACGTTCAGCCTTTCCAAGCTACTTGTATAATTTCTAGAACAATATGACATTGTTCTAGATTCCTATGGTAACTTAAAGCGAATCTTTCACAATGTCCTGGGTTCTTGTAACTTTAAGGGAAACTGTCACAATGTCCGGATCTTTTGGTGCCCCACAGTGACAGAGGAGGATGTCTTCATAATGCAGCAGAAACCCACTTAGGTGGCACCAACCTTGACCTCCAAATGGATCTGTACATCTACAAAAGGAAAAGTGATGGTACCTACGTCACAAATGTGAAGAGAACCTGGGAGAAGTTTCTGCTTGCAGATTGACCACTGTCACCATTGAAAACCGGCCTGATGTCAGTGTCACATCCTCCAGGAATGCTGGCCACCAGGCTGGCCTGAAACTGTCTGCTACCGTGGGATCTGCTCCAGTTGCTGGCTGCTTCACTCCTGGAACCTCACTATCCAGATCCAGCCTTCAAGGAGTGGAGATTTCTGGTGGTTACAGACCCCGGGGCCGCCCTCCAGCCTCTCACACAGGCGCCTTATGTTAACCTGCCCACCTTTGCTCTGTGTAATACTGACTCTCCTTGTGCTATGCGAAATCTCATCCATAAGTATGAAAAGGTTTTCAACTTCATTAGCAATCAGAATGAAAATTAAAACAAAAATGTATACTACAACATAGCTGACCAAATGGCTAAAGTTTAATAAGTGATAATACTAAGTACTGATGAGAATGTGTAATAACCAGAATCTTTAATATACTGCTGTTGAGACTTAAATTGGTACCACAACATTGGGAAAACAGTTGCTTTATTTATTAACTAGCTGACAACTAGCTCAGAGCCTGGAGCCTGTTTCAGGTTCTATGTCTCCCTCTCTCTCTGACCCTCCCCTGCTCATGCTGTCTCTCTCTCTCTCTCTCTCTCTCTGAAATAAAAAAAAAATTTTTTTAATTAAAACATTAGAAAAAGAGAGAAAGAAATCAGGGAGTACAGTCAAAAGAGTACCTTATATACGATTCCACTTACGTAAGTTTGTAAACATTTAGGGGTGCCTGGGTGGCTCAGTTGGTTAAGTGTAGGACTTCAGCCCAGTCATGATCTCCTAGTTCGTGAGTTCAAGTCCCACATCAGGCTCTGCACTAACAGTACCTTCTCTCTTTTTCCCTCTCTCTCTGCCCCGCCCCCACTTGCACACACACTCTCTCTCAAAATAAATAAACTTAAAAAAATTTTTTTAAATTTTTTTATGTCTTTATTTTATTTTGAGAAACAGAAACAGAGCAAGCAGGAGAGGGTCAGAGAGAGAGGGAGACACAGAATCTGAAGCAGGCTCCAGGCTCTGAGCTGTCAGCAGAGCCCAACACGGGGCTCGAACCCATGAACCGCGAGATCATGACGTGAGCCGAAGTCAGACGCTCAATCAACTGAGCCACCCAGGTGCCCCATAAAAAAAATTTTTTTTAAGGTTTATAAAAGTTTGTAAACAGGCACCTGGATAGCTCAATTGATTACACATCCAGCTTTGGATTTCAGCCCGGTTCATGGGTTAGAGCCCATGTGCTTACAGCACAGACCCTGCTTGGGATTCTCTCTCTCTCTCTCTCTCTCTCTCTCTCTCTCCCCCCTTCCCCCTTCGTCTTCCTCTCTTAAAATAAATAAAAAAACTAGGGTGCCTGGGTGTCTTAGTTGGTTGAGTGTCTGACTTCAGCTCAGGTTATGATTTCAAGGTTCAAGAGTTTGAGTCCCACATCAGGCTGTCTGATGTCAGCATAGAGCATGCTTCACATTCTCTGCCCCTCCCCAGCTCACGCTCGCTTGCTCGCTCTGAAAAATAAATAAATAAAATTATCTTAAGCGTTTGAAAACAGGCATACCTATTCTGTGGTGTTAACAATCCGTATGGTGACTACATGTAGGAGGGAGAGAGGAAGGCATTTGTGAGGGGACGTGTAGAGGACTTCTGGGACAGCAGTCATGGTTTAGTATCTGACTTGGGTAATGGTTACATATTTTCACTATGTGGTTAATTCACTGGTCAATACACTTCTGGATTATTCATTTTTCTCTATGATTTACTACATTTTCAAGTATTTTTAGTAAATAATATCGCAGATACCATTAGGAATTTGAAAAGACAATAGATATGGAAGAGATTAATAGATTTTTATATGTGGTAAAAACATAGCATAAAACTTGCCGTCTTAATCACTGGTAAGTATATAGCTCAGTATAGTGTTTTTTGCTTTTTTTTTAATTTTTTAAACATTTATTTATTATTGAGAAACAGAGGGAGACAGACCATGAGCATGGGAGGGGCAGAGAGAGGGGGAGACACAGAATCCGAAGCAGGTTCCAGGCTCTGTGCTGACAGCTCAGAGCCCGACGTGGGGCTCGAAGTCACAACCTGTGAGATCATGACCTGAGCCGAAGTCGATCGCTTAACCGACTGAGCCACCCAGGCGCCCCAGTATAGTGTTAAGTATATTCACTTTGATGCAAAACAGATCTCCGGAACTTTTCATCTTGTAGAACTGTCTAAATTCTAAACAATTCCTGTTTTTCCCTTCCCCCAGCCCTTGGTAACCACCATTCCACTTCCTATTTCTATGAATTTGTCCGTTTTAGATACCTCAAAAAAGTAGAATCATACAGCATCTTTTTTTTTGGGGGGGGGAGGGCCTGGCCTCTTATCACTTAGCATAATGCCCTCAAGGTTCTTCCAGAATTTATTTTCTTTCTAAGACATATAATACTCCATTGTATAAATGTGCCACATTTTATCCATTCATCCGTTGATGAATATTGATGCATATCTGGGCTGCTTCCACCTCCTGGCTATTGTGTATGGCACTGCTATGGACATAGGTGTGCAAGTATCTCTTCAAAGCAAACTCTTCTTTTCTTTTGGATACATCTATACAGCAATGAGATTGTTGTATTATATAGCACTACTATTTTTAATTTTGTGAGGAACTGCCACACTGCTTTCTAGGGCAGATACACCATTTCACAGCCCTACCAAGTGTTGGAACCAAATTGGAACCAAAAAGACTCCCAGTTTCTCTGCATCCTCTCTGACACTTGAATAGTAATCATCCTGATAGGTGTGCGGTGATATCCCATTGTGGTTTTGAGATTAAAAGTATGTTTTCCTAAATTTAAACATCTTTTAAAAAACTATTTACTTATTTTTGAGAGGGTGGGGGGGTAGGAAGAGTCAGAGAGAGAAGACGGAGAATCCAAAGCAGGTTGTGCTGACAGCCTGGAGCCCAGCACGGGGCTCCATCTCAGGGACTGTGCCGTCATGACCTGAGCCGAAAACAGGAATCAGACGCTTAACCAACGGAGCCACCCAGGTGCCCTCTAAATTTAAACATCTTTATTGAGGTATAATCCACATATTATACAATTCAGCCATTTCAGGTGCACAATTCAGTGGTTTTTAGTGTATTCAGTTTCTGTGCTTCATCACCACAGTCAATTTCCATCACCTCAGAGTGAAACCAAATAGATACCCTTTAGTTTTCATTCTCCTGTGTCCACCGCAGCTTCTAACAAATACTTTGTGCTTTCTGCCTCTACAGATTTTCTATAGATTTCCCCTTTTTGGAAATTTCGATGGTATTTTTAAAGGAATGTTGTTTGCAAAGCCAGTGAAATTGAAAATCTAGAGGAAATGGATGCTTTCTCAGCAAAATTTAAATTTTCAAATTGACTCAAGAAGATGTTGAAACCCAGAAGATCAATAGCAATAGAATTAAAACATTAATTTGAAACGTAACTTTGAAAATATGTGCCAAATCCAAATAGCTTTGCATCTGAATTTTACATAAATTTCCAAAAACAGGAAATTCTCAAGGACTATTCTTTAGAAAAAGAGAATGTTTTCACTTTTTGAAACTAAGATAAACTTACCACCCAAAACTTGTTTTGTTTCTGTTGTTCTTTCTAATTAAGTAGGCACCACGCCCAAAGTGGAGCTTAAACTCATGATCCTGAGATCAAGAGTCACGTGCTCTACCAACTGAGCCAGCCAGGTGCCCCATTACGACCCAAACCTTGTAAAGATATTGCCAAAATAAATAAATCTACTGGCTATGTTCATAAGGGGTATGAACATAAATAGCCTAAATAAAATATTTACAAACTGAATCAATAAGTATCTAAAATAATTTAAAATGTAAGCAAGTTGAATGTAAAAGAATAATAAATCAGAGCACTTGGGTGGCTCAGTCGGTTAAGCATCCAACTTCAGCTCAGGTCATGATCTCGCAGTTTGTGAGTTCGATCCCCGTGTGGGGCTCTGTGCTGACAGCTCAGAACCTGGAGCCTGCTTCACTTCTGTGTCTCCCTCTCTCTCTGCCTCTCCACCCCCTCCCCCCTCACACACACTGTCTCTCTCTCAACAATAAACAATAAAAATACTGAAAAAAAAAAAAGAAAAGAAAAGGGGCTGGTCCAAGCTATGCCCCAAGTATAAGACAGATAGCAGATTTTAAAGACTTGGTTTAAACAAACAAAAATGTAAGCCATCTCATTAATAACTTTGTATATTCCGTGTTGATATAACAATGTTTTGAATGTATTGGGCTATATGAAATACAATGTTAAAATAGTTTTCACCTGCTTTCTTTTTACTTTTATAACATAGCTACTAGAGGGGCGCCTGGGTGGCTTAGTCGGTTAAGTGTCCGACTTTTGCTTAGGCCATGATCTCGCGGTTCGTGGGTTCGAGCCCCGCGTCGGGCTCTGTGCTGACTGCCATCTCAGAGCCTGGAGCCTGTTTCAGAGTCTGTGTCTCCCTCTCCCTGACCCTCCCCTGCTCACGCTGTCTCTCTCTCTCTCTCCTAGAAATAAATAAAAATATTTTTTAAAAAAATAACATGGCTACTAGAAAATTCTAAATTTTGTGTGTGGCTTGCATTGTATTTCTGTTGGACAGCAGTGCCATGTGTCAAATACTAATATAAATTAACGAAAAAGGTTAAGATGCTGCATATTAGGTAAATATATAAAATACATAATTTTTTCTCCTTAAGAACCCACTAGAAATGGAACTAGACATGATATCTCTAGGGGCGCCTGGCTGGCTCAGTTAGTAGAACATGTGACTTGATCTCAGGGTCTCAACTTGAAGCCCCATTTTGGGTGTAGATTACTTAAAAATAATAACAATAATTTGAACAAAGAAAAGATATCCCTACTTATAGTAGTGATAAAACTCTAAATCCCCCCAAATTATATACATAAATCAAAACCCCTACAATGGGGGGATGCTGTTGGGTTTTTTCTAGCTTGGTTGTTTGTGCTTTTTATTTTTGTATGGTACCTGAAGCAAATAGTTTAATAGTCCTCAGAACAAATAAACATGGAAAGGAGGGAAGACCTGATTTATCAGATACTAAAGCTTCGTTACAAAGCCCCTATAATTACGAGAGTTCAGTACTGGCATAAGAATACGTAACTAGATAGTACAAGCAAAACAGGTCCAAGTGTCATGAAACCTAATCTGTGGCAAAGGTATTGTTTTAGTTCTGTGAGAAAAGGAGTTTTTAAAAATAAATGCCACTGCGATATATTTTATTCTAGAAAACAAAACAGGATATGGAAACATTGGAGGCATCCAGTATATAAAAATAAAGTCCAAATGGGATATAAAAAATAAACAAAAAATGTAGGAGAATGTGTGCGTAATAATTCTGTCCAAAACCTTAAACGATGCCGGAACCCAGTAAACAAAAGAGAGAAATGAGATCCAGAAAATGAAACTCAACTGAAATGAAGAGAGAAAGAAATTCTAACATTGCATAGTGAGAAGATAAGCATGGTGGGCATAGCTTCCAGATTTTGAACTGTTCTTCATAAAAAAAAGCCTTATATATATAGTATGAATGGATAACTGATAAAAATGAACGCTAAGATTAAAAAAGAATTGTGTGTGTGTGTGTACGTGATGATAAAAAAATTTTGAAGTATTAATGATGATTTTCCACTGTTGTCCCATCAAATTCACCAAGAATTCTCTCAAATATTATTTCCCCCATTTTCAAAAGAAAATGGAAGCTAAGAAAGATGAAGTAAATTAGCTAAGCTCATACAGCTAATTAAAGACAGCCATATTTCAACCTAGGTCTATACCATCTAAAGTTAAAAGCTATACTTTTTGCAATACGTCGGTAGAATGAATGTTCTTCCTTTTCCCCAAATATACCTACTTCCACTTTCCCTTCTCGGTTCTCTCCCTCCCAGGTAGGTGTAACTGTTCTCCGGACAGGTGTATAGTTAGGTAATTTTTGTTTACGCCAAATATTCATAGTGGAAAGTGGAACCTATTAGGTAAATTTGTAATCCCTCACTTAAGTTGTTTACATGTTAAAAAGCCAAATTAGAATTAGATCAGAGCTTTCAAAGGAAAAGAATCACCAAAGTAGAAGCATAGTTGTGATAACTGCTATTCGAGGAGTAGTTACTCGTAGGTTTTTATTTCCTCTTGGATTTGAACTAATCAGATGTGTAAGGTAAGTTTCTTCGAAGCTGTCACTTTTGATAGTCACATACAAGACATTTGGCAGCATTTGTAGGCTCAGATATTTTCTTAAAAGCTAACGGATGCAGCTAGAACTGTTGCTGCACCACACAAATTGTAACATGATTATATACACTTAGTAATCATACTAAGGTGAAAAGCAAACGCTTGCTATGATTATATAATTCGGTACCATTAATGAAAGGCAACTTTTAAAAATGAAAGTTTATTAAAAAATAAAGAAATGAAATGAAATAAAAGCAAGGTTTGTAAGAGAAACACCTATAATCAAGAGAAAAAATGGGGCGCCTGGGTGGCTCAGTTGGTTCACTGTCCAACTTCAGCTGGGGTCGTGAGCTTATGGTTCGTGAGTTCAAGTCCGGCATCAGGCTCCATGCTGACAGCTCAGAGCCCTGGAGCCTGCTTCAAATTCTGTTTCCCTCTCTCTGCCCTTCCCCTGCTCCCTCTCTCACTCTATCTCTCTTTCGCTATAAAAAATAAAGAAATATTAAATATTAAAAAAAAATTTAAAGAGAGAGAAATGGTTCTCAGTACACCTATGTGAAGAAGTAGAAGGATAGAAAGAGGAGAGAGAAGAAGGAAGGAAGGAAAAAGAAAGGAAGGGAGGGAGAGAGAAAGAAAGAGCAGGGCCAGGCAGCGGGGGCCGGGGGGTGGAGGGGGGGACAGAGAAAGGAAGGAACACTAGCCAATGGTCTCCCAGGAGCAGCAACTCAAGCCATCACCTTGAGATTAACCCCCAACGCTAACTTGGAGGGTGTGAGAAGGAACGGGCGTTCAGCCAGCAAGGAGGGGATAAAAGAATTATTCAGTTGGGGGCAGTTGATACCTCGTATTTGAAGATTTAATAACTAGAGACCAATATACTGTGAAACTAACGAAGCTGGGCTCGCATGTGTCGCTGGGAGGGGCCCTTGCAATGTGTTCTCATGGCCCTATTGATTCATAAGATTTTCAAAAGCAATATATTTTAACCACAGCTAATTAAAACTATTATTTCCACTCAGACTTTCCCTTGTGCTGTGTTATGTTTGGGATATAGTTACTTAGTTTCGGCTTAATGGATATAGTTATGGGATTCATAGTCACTTCTATATATAGGTGAGTGATTGAGAGCCCTCCAGGTTATAGGAATGGCATCTAAGAGCCCTCCTACTTCCCAGTGCCAACTCACCATAAGACGAAGATCTAGGACTAAAGCCAAACCTGTAGGCCAGTCTGTAGAAAATTCTTCCAATCAGTTCTTCCAGTTGATACATATGAAATTGTAAGCTGGAGGCTTTGGTTCTCATCAACACCTACTTAAAATGGAAGTCCTCGCCTGTCAAGAATGTGTTCTGTAAATGCAATGTGTACCAGTATAAATGAACCATTCATTTAAAAAAAAGGGGGAGGGAATGGCCCAAAACGGAATTTGTCAGAACCCCCATGCTTGTGGGGCAAAGCCTGTAGCAGTATTACAAACAGCAAGTTTGTCTTTGTGTGAAGTTGTATTTCATGCTTCTATGGTAGCATTGAGTCTTAGCATATCTAACACCCCTTGTCCTGACAAATTCTGGTGGCTCTAGACAAGATGGCTACCAAGCTGGCACCAAGGCAGTGGAATGGCCCTAAAATCTTGCCACTTACATGTGAAAGAAATTTAATTAAGACTTTCCCAGATTTGACAACAGTTCTAAAAATGGGCATTGCAGAGCCAACCGTGAATTGTGATGTAGAAGTTTTCAACTATTAATAATAATAATAAAATTTTGATCAACCATCATTATAAAAGGCTCAATCTTTCTATTTTTTCTAGAGAATATGATTTACTAAAAGCAATGATGTAAGAAGAGGCAACGAAACATTATGCAGCCAGAAAAGGTAGGAAAAAGTGATTTACAGATATGTCACCCAGTTAATAATTAATTAACTAATTAACATAATTTAAATGTAGAAATTAAATTATTTATCTCAATTTAGTGACATCTCTGGTATTTGTCAGCTTTAAAAATCCATAATTCCCAGAGTGCCTGGGTGACTCAGTCAGTTAAGCATCTGACTCTTGATTTTAGCTCAGGTCATGATCTCACAGTAGAGAGACTAAACCCCGCACCGGGCTCTGAGCTGAGTGTGAAGCCTGCTTGGGATTTTCTTCCTCTCTCCCGCGCCCTCACCCCCACCCCCCTGCTCATACTCTCTCTCTCAAAATAAATAATAAACATTAAAAGAAAAAATGTGGGGCGCCTGAGTGGCTCAGTCGTTTAAGCACCCAACTTCAGCTCAGGTCATAATTTCATGATTTGTGGGTTCAGGCCCTGCTTTAGATCCTCAGTCTTCCTCTCTCTCTGCCCCTCCCCCTGCTCTGTCTCAAAAATAAATATTTTTTAATGTTAAAGTATGTTTTAAGAAAATTTTTAAATGGGCAGAAGACATGAACAGACATTTGTCCAAAGAAAACATACAGATAGGCAACAGACACATGAAAAGATGCTTAACACCACTCATCATCAGGGAAACACAAATCAAAACCACAAAAGATATCACCTCACACCAGTCAAAATGGCTCAAATTAAAAACACAAGGAACAAGTATTGGAGAGATGTAGAGAAAAAGGAACGCTTCGACACTTTTGGTTGGAATGCAGACTGGTGCAACCGCTGTGGAAAACAGTATGGGAGTTCTTCAGAAAAATTAAAAATAGAATTACCATATACATATATGAATTACCATTATACATATGGGTATAGTATCACTATATGGAAGCAGCCCAGTGTCCGTACACAGATGAATGGATAAGGAATCTGGGGTATGTATATATACAATGAAATATTACTCAGCCATATAAATGAATGAAATCTTGCCATTTGTGACAGTAGAGATGGGTCTAGAAAGTGTAATGCTAAGTGAGATAAGTTAGAGAAAGATAAATACCATATTACTTCGATGCATGTGAAATTTAAGAAAACAAAGCAAAAAAAGACAAACGAAAAAACAGACTTAAATATAGAGACTAAACTGCTGGTTACCAAGAGGGAGATGGTGGAGGGTGGAATGGGTGAAGTAGGTAAAAAGGATTAAGAATACACTTAACCATGATGAGCACTGAGCGAAGTATAGAATTGTTGAATCACCAATATTGTACACCTGCAACTAATATAACACCATACGTTATACTGGAATTTTTTAAAAAAAACTATTGTTTTTTTGTAATTGTGATATCTTTTCCAATTCTAAACATTTACTTTGGTGCCTAATTTTATGTTTATAATGTTGCATTCTTTTTCATTTTTTTAAGGTTTTCTTTATTTTTGAGAGAGAGAGAGAGAAAGAGACAGAGTGTGAGCAGGTGAGGGGCACAGAGCGAGAAGGAGACAGAGAATCCAAAGCAGGCTCCAGGCTCTAAACTGTCAGCACAGAGCTGGATGTGAACCGTGAGATCATGACCTGAGCCAAAATCATATGTTTAACCAACTGAGCCACTCAGGTGCCCCTAGACATAGGTTTTTTTTTTTTTTTCTTTTTAAATTACATATACTCTTGGCATCCATAAAAAGAAAAATGTAAGCAAAATTAATTGGCTAATTTTCCCTAAAATTTCTTCACTTTTAGAAGCCAGCTCTTCTGAATCACTTTCTGACTCAAAGTTCGTAATGTCTGGTTTTTCCACATAGCTCTTCTTAAAAAAGAAAAAAGAAAAAAAAAAAAACCTCTGGGATTTTAAATTTGGATTTTTAAATTTTTTTCTTATCTTTTATTTATTTCTGAGAGAGAGAGATGTAGCATGAACAGGGGAGGGTCAGAGAGAGAAGGAGACACAGAATCTGAAACAGGTTCCAGGCTCTGAGCTAGCTGTCAGCAACACAGCCCGATGCAGGGCTGAAACCCACGAACTGTGAGATCATGACCTGAGCTGAAGTCGGGCGCCCAACCGACTGAGCCACCCAGGCGCCCCTAAATTTGGATTTTTAAAAGAAACATATTTTCTCTGCTTACTTAATATGAACCCTCAACCAATAAATCCACAAACATTGTTCTCAGAAAGTAAATAAATTACCTGCTGAAAGCTGAGGAAATGTATCTGCCTAGCTAAAAAATGACACAGTCTAAGACAAAAACTGCAGTAATTATCAGGTATGTGACTAGGGAGTAGATGGGGAGTTTCTATGATTGATGGAGGGTAGGTTCAGAGCTAGTAATGATATGCATATATTTAGCCTCAACTTTCGGGGTCAGCTCAGCTCTAGAGGTTGGGTTTTAATCTGTAGAAAGAAAGGAAGAGAGAAGAAAATCAAGAGAGAGCAAAGACCTACAGTTTTTTAAGACTTTATCTCTGTGCTTTGATTTGGAAACAGCCTAAGCCTGTTAAGATCCTATCAATACTTACGTAGTCTCCTTCCCCTCCTACCAAAAGACAGAAATATCTTTAACTGCAGGAAAGCAATTTATCTGATAAGGTGAACATTCTGTACTTCCTTACTGTACTTCTCTGTTAAATATCCAGAAATAGCATGTTTACTAGCAGTCTTTTGCAGTCTTTTAAGGTATGAAACTGCACCCCAATCAAAAATGTAAACTTCTATATCCCTGTAACCATGGAAGATGAAATGTATGAGCGTATGATGGGGAAGGAATCTGTGTTGTGTTAGAAATAATACAAAATCGGGGCGCCTGGGTGGCTTAGTCGGTTAAGCGTCCGACTTTCGCTTAGGTCACGATCTTGCGGTTCGTGGGCTCGAGCCCCACATCGGGCTCTGTGCTGACAGCCAGCTCAGAGCCTGGAGCCTGTTTTAGTCTGTGACTCCCTCTCTCTCTGACCCTCCCCTGCTCACGCTGTCTCTCTCTCCTAGAAATAAATAAAAACATTAAAAAAAAAAAAGAAATAATACAAAATCAATGTAGCAATGCTGTGCTATATCGTCATACTGGTTGATACATTTTTGCAAAGCTACTTGCGCCATTTCAACGCTTTTTTAAAATTTTAACTCTTAAAATGACTTTGTTAAATCATTCATGATTCATTAGCCATTTTGATTTTCAGCCCCATATTTATTATCGGAGAATTTTGAATCCCCAAATTATCACGTGAGTCAAAAATACAAATAAATGAGTGTTTTCAATGAGTTTAAATATTTCACAGGGATTCCCCTCATGACTCATGACTCAGTTCAAATTGCACTGTGTAGAGCATGCTGTCAGTCTTCAGGGTGTGAATAAAAGTCAGGCCACCTAATACTGAAGCTACTCTGTGGGCTACTAACTGATAATTATTACTAACATTTCTTTCTCTGGAAGAAATTTCAGGCAGCTTTATGGTTTAATTCATGGCTAACTTTGTTTTATAAATGATCTCTACACTCAATGTGGGGGTTCAAACTCATGATCCCGAGATTAAGAGTCTCACTGTCTACTGACTGAGCCAGCCAGGCACCCAGCTCATGGCTAATTTAATTGGTGAAATAATGTTGCAAAGTTAATTCATCCAGCAACCATTTATTGCTTTCTGAGTCTGCACTGTGCAATGCAATAGCCACCAGCCACCTGCTACTACCGAGCACTTGAAAGATAGCTACTGCTGCATTTTTAACTTACTTCTTTTCAGTGCAGTTAAATGTAAGCACCAACTCGTAATTCCGTTATTGGAAAACTTTTCAGTGTGTTTGGAACAATTTGGGTATACAACTCTACTTTTTCAACCCTAAATGTTATTAAATGCAAATACGGTCCAAGCATCTACAATAAACATTTAGGATCCATACTGCGATGTACTGTGAATATAAAATACACACTGGGGGGCACCTGCGTGGGTCAGTCGGTTGGGCGTCCGACTTCGGCTCAGATCATGACCTCATGGTTTATGAGTTTGAGTCCCGCGTCAGGCTCTATGCTGACAGCTCTGAGCCTGGAGCCTGCTTTGGATTCTGTGTCTCCCCCTCTCTCTGCCTCTCCCATGCTGGTGCTCTGTCTCTCTCTGTCTCTCAATAGTAAGTAAACATTTAAAAATTTTTAATAAATAAATAAAATAAAATACACACTGGATTTTGAAGATACAGTGCAAAAAAAAAAAACACTAAAAGATTTTATACTGATTATATACCAAAATGGTAATATTAGTTTCTATTTGAAGTTCAATAAAATATGAAAATTAATTTCACCTGTTTTATTTTACCTTTTGAAAATCTGGCTCCTAGAAAATTTCAAATTTCCTATGTGGCTTGCAGGATACTTCCGGCAGACAGCTGTGTGCTATGGTCTACACGTTGAGTCAAGAATGACTTCATCTGGGGCGCCTGGGTGGCTCAGTCGGTGAAGCATCCGACTTCGGCTGAGGTCATGATCTCACGGTTTGTGGTTTTAAGCCCCACATCGGGCTCTGTGCTGATGGCTAGCTCAGAGCCTGGAAGCTGCTTCAGATTCTGTGTCTCCCTCTCTCTCTGCTCCTTCCCCACTCACCCTCTGTCTCTCTCTCTCTCAAAAATAAACATTAAAAATTAAAAAAAAAAAAAGAATGACTTCATCTAAGTGTAAATAAAATAGTGTAAGAACGATTTCCTCTATCCCTCGGTCCCATGAAGCCTATGACTTCAATTTCAGTTAGCCTGACCCCCTTGCCCTCACCATTGTCTTTAGCACCAATTACACAGTCCATGTTAGCCAATGCACAAACATGAGGCACTGGGCTGAAAGATCGAAGTGTGGATGAATCAACACAGATGCATTCATTCATCCTACTAAAAAATGTCAACCCGGAGAAAATTTTATATCAATGACAGAATAAAAAATATAATCTTACATAGGATTACTAATAAATTCTCATTGTTCTTTTTTGTCAACATACTCCAACTTCTCCTCCTTTCATAGAAGGTAGTGATCTCCTGCTTTACCAACTTTCCATACATTTCCACATTCATTTATTACAGTTTGAACATAGGCTAAAGAAAGGGAGTATATTGGTTATCTGTTGCTGCTTACCGGATTACCCAAAACTTCGCAGCTTAAAACAATGAGCAATTGTTATGTCCCCATTTCTATGGGTCAGGAATCTGGGCGTGGGCTACAATGGCTCCTCTGGCTCTGGCTCCCCTGGGCTGCCATGGCTGCAGACATCTCGAGGCTTCACTGGGGACAATCACCTTCTAAACTCACATTATCTGGCTGTTGTCAGGCCTCATGTCCTCACTGGCTGTTGACCAGAGACAGATTTTCGCCACGAGGACCTCTCCTTGAGGAAGCTTGCATTATGGCCAGGGACTCCCTCAGAGCGAGTGAGTGACAGAAGACTGAGAACAAGCAAGATGGAAGCCTCAATCTTTTTATGATCTAATCTCGAAAATGGCATCCTGTCATTTCTGCCATTGTCTCTGTGTTAGAAATGAGTCATTGGGTCCAGCCTATACTCAGGAGACGTTGGTTATAACACAGAGATTTGGATACCAGGAGGTGGGATCCTTAGACCATCGTATAGTTTAACCAAAATCAGACAATGATTCCTTAAATAATTGAGACTTACACACTCAGATAAAGTCTTTAAAGGGACTCTTTAAATTGTTAACCATACACCTGGAAATGTAATCAAAGGTTTTTGAAATATATATGAAACTGTATGATACATACATAAGTGATGTATATGATACATATATATACATATATGTGACATATGTATGAGACATGTACGTAGTAATCCTGACGATAGTTGCTGGAATGCTAGGATTTTTAGGATTTTGTTTATCATTTTATTAGGGGAAAAAAATCCCAAGTATGAAATATAGTCCATCCCCTGGGGCGCCTGGGTGGCTCAGTCGGTTAAGCAATGGACTTCAGCTCAGCTCAGGTCATGATCTTGTGGTTTGTGAGTTCGAGCTCCACATAGGGCTCTGTGCTGACAGCTCGGAGCCTGGAGCCTGCTTTGGATTCTGTGCCTCCCCCCTCTCTCTGCCCCTCCCCAGCTCATGCTCTGTGTCTGTCTCTGTCTCTCAATAGTAAATAAATGTTAAAAATTTTTTTAAAAAGAAAGAAATAGAATCCATCCCCTAAAATCACAGTAACATCATTAAAATTCTCAGAAACATATATTTTATTTCATTTTTAATTTTTTTTAATGTTTTTTTATTTATTTCTAGGAGAGAGAGGGAGAGACAGCGTGAGCAGGGGAGGGTCAGAGAGAGAGGGAGTCACAGACTGAAACAGGCTCCAGGCTCTGAGCTGGCAGTCAGCACAGATCCCGACGCGGGACTCGAACCCACGAACCGCGAGATCGTGACCTAAGCGAAAGTCGGACGCTCAACCGACTAAGCCACCCAGGCGCCCCTCATTTTTAATTTTTTAATGTTTACTTATTTTTGAGAGAGACAGAGTGTGAGTGGGGAAGGGGCAGAGAGCGAGGGAGACACGGAATCCAAAGCAGGCTCCAGGCTCTGAGCTGTCAGCACAGAGCCCGACGCGGGGCTTGAACCAACAGATGGTGAGATCATGACCTGAGCCGAGGTCGGACACTTAACCAACTGAGCCACCCGGGCACCCTAGAAACTTATATATTTTAAAAATCCATAACCAGAACTGCTCAGGAATGGTTTTGTTCATGGTCAGTTCCCCCTTAGAGACTTTTCCGTGTTACTGTTGAGGTCGAAGTATTCCTGACGCTTTTCCATGGCATGAAAACGAGCGTCGCTCTAAGAGTGGCACTCAATTCCCATTGTAAATTAAAGCCCTCATATGAAACGGATACCTCACCTTTCATTTAACTAACTTCTCTCACTATACCCCGACAGGAGTTTTCCAGTGTGACCTGACTCATCGCTGATATCTTCCTCTAGGGCCATTGCATAGCAATCATCCTGATTGATAACAGATCTATCCTATTGCTTTTTGGCAAGACACATTCCTCCTTCTCCTAAAAAAAAAAAAAAAAATCCGCTGAATTTCACATTCCAGGCAAAACCATAGCAGATTTTTTTAATCACACCAATTGAATTAGACTTGAATTACAGTGCAGACCACGGAAGGGTGGGTAGTTGCTATTAGACCAGTATATTGACATTAAAATTTCAGAGTATTTCAAGGTGTAACCTTGTCCATCCCCTCAACTTGACTCAGGAAAGAGAAAGCTGTACAAGAGGCTGCAATTAAAAGGGGTGGCAGTGACTAAGAGGAATTGGTAATGTACCGAATTTTCATTTAAAAAAAAAAGCAAAAACAAAAAATCCTAAACCTGATTTGAAGAAATGATTAGCCACATACAGACTGACCTGTGTGAATTATTCTGGAAGGTATACCCAGGCTCTCACCTTCTGATGCCACATCTATAACCTGTGACCCTAAATGTATATCACAGCCATACCGAGTTTCTCTCTCTTTTTATTTTAGTTTTAGAGAGAGACAGAGAGTGCAGGCAGGGGAGAGAGGCAGAAGGGCAGAGGGAGAGAAGGAGAGAATCTTGGTGTGGAGCCCCATGCGGGTTTCAATCCCACGACCTGGGATCATGACCTGAGCCAAAATCAAGAGTCTGTAGCTCAACCTACTGAGTCACCCAGGTGCCCCTCAGACTGAGCCTCTCTTAGAGAAGTAAACTTGCAATGCTGGAAAGGTATAAAAATAAGTTTTTAGATGATAAAAAAATGATGCCAAATTGCAACGTTTAGTATTTTTGTATTGGTATTATAAAAACTTTTGTGATCATTGTTACAGTTTCTATGTTTGATTCATGATTTGAGACACTTCATGTATTTAAGAGAACCTGACACATTAGATTTATGGTTTTGTATGTTAGCTAACTAGAATTTTAAAAAAATTTGAAAAGAAAAAGATTTATGTTTTTAGGTGAAATACTTAGAAATACTTAACTAATTAAATTTATATCAATATTTAAGCCCGCAAGGGAATCTGATTATTAAATCTACAAGTTTGCCTTATTATTCATGCAAATACTCCTTCGATGCTGAAAAAGTTTGATTAGCATTTAGTAGGTAAAGAATAAATTTGCAAAATGTGCGACAATTTGAAACGTCTAAGAAAATTTGGGGAAAAAAAAGAAAATTTGGTAAACATGTTAAGTGTTTAGGGAAATTTAATACAAAATTTATAATTACTAATTTAAATGTATAAGATGAATATTAACCAAGAAAAAGTAAAAATGAGTGTTTTAAATTTCAAGGCAAACTATATTAGATTTATAAGTAAGATTTCTAAGTTGACTCAAAAGCTTCAAAAATCTAAGCATTACTGAATATTTTTCTTTTTTTTTTTAAGTAATTTCTACACCCAACATGGGGCTCAAACTCACAATTCTGAGATCAAGAGCGGCCTGCTTTACTGACTGAGCCAGCCAGGTGCCCCCATTACTGAATATTAATTAAAAATAAAAATACCTATAAAATCGAACAACATGGACTAGTTACATAAATTTTGATCCATCAATATCATGAAAATTCTAACTATTATAAATCATTTTGTAGAAGAATCAATATAGACAGCATTTGATTTTTTAAAAAGCAAGCTATAAAACTATGTATAAGATGATCCCATTTTTTTTTTAAGATTTTATTTTTTTTAATGTTTTTTGTTTTTTGTTTTTTTTTTTACTTCTAGGAGAGAAAGACAGCGTGAACAGGGGAGGGTCAGAGAGAGAGGGAGACACAGACTGAAACAGGCTCCAGGCTCTGAGCTGGCAGTCAGCACAGAGCCCGACGCGGGGCTCAAACCCACGAACCGCGAGATCATGACCTGAGCAAAAGTCGGACGCTTAACCGACTAAGCCACCCAGGCGCCCCTAAGATTAATTTTTAAGTAATCTTCACACTCCACATCGAGTTTGAATTCACAGCCCCAGTGTTAAGAACCACATGCTCCATCAATCTGAACCAGCCAAGCAAAATGATCTTTTTTTTTTTAATTTTAAAAATGTTTTATTTATTTCTGAGAGAGAGAGAGACAGCGTGAGCAGGGGAGGGTCAGAGAGAGAGGGAGACACAGAATCTGAAGCAGGATCCAGGCTCCGAGCAGTCAGCACAGAGCCTGACACGGGGCTCGAACCCACGAACCACAAGATCATGACCTGAGCCGAAGTCAGACACTTAACCGACTAAGCTACCCAGGCGCCCCAATATGATCCTATTTTTGAAAGGAATTTTGGGGGCGCTTGAGTGGATCAGTAATGCTTTGACTTTGGCTCAGGTCATGACTTCATGACTCGTGAGTTATAGCCCCACATTGAGCTCTCTGCTGTCAGTTCAGAACCCACTTTAGATCCTCTGTCTTCAGCTCTCCTTGCCTGTCCCCCACTTCTGCTCTCTCTCAAAAATAAATAAACATCAAATGAAGTATTTTTTCTTAAATCTATGTATATGAAACAAATCTATGTATATAGGAGCACCTGGCTGGCTTGGTCCCCAGAGCATGTGACTCTTGATCTCAGGGTCATGAGTTTGAACCCCACGTTGGGTGTAGAGTTTACTTAACAATGACAACAATACTCTATGTATAAGTACACACATAGAGAAAAACTTGGGTGGATTAACATCAAATTGATAATAGTTACTAGTTAGTACTTGCGTATGAGCGTGTACTTTGCCTCTTTTTTTTTTTTTTTTTTGCCTTAAACGTGTATACTCCTAGAAATAGAATATTCTTTTCAAAAGAGAAGAAAAAAAGAAGTAATGGTATGGGCGTAGCAATGGAGAGCTAGGAGAATGTCCATATCCAAGCTCCACCATATATGAAATGGGGGGGAATAACTAGCATTTGAGAGAGTTATAGAGGATAGCTTCCCTGAGGGGAAGCCAGGTGTCCAGGCCCACAGGTAGAGGGAATGTTTTATAGAGAACTGACCACACTTCTCTGTAACTCTGTTATGCCAGACATGTGTTTCTATCAAAGTCATAATCATACCGTGGTACAGGTATTTTTTAGGGGACTGTGAAACCATATTAGATTACATGCCTCTTTAAATATAGGAACTTGGGGTGCCTGGTGGCTCAGTTGGTTAAGTGTCCAACTTCAGCTCAGGTCATGATCTCACGGTTCGTGGGTTCCAGCCCGGCATCAGGCTCTGTGCTGACAGCTCAAACCCTGGAGCCTGCTTCAGATTCTGTGTCTCCCTCTCTCTGCCTCTCCCCCACTCGCTGTCTGTCTCTGTCTCTCAAAATAAAAAATAAAGACATAAAAATAAATTTAAATATAGGAACTGTCAGGGCACCTGGGTAGCTCGGTCATTTAAACATCTGACTTTTGATTTCAGCTCAGGTCATGATCTCACAGTTCGTGAGTTCAAGCCCCGCATTGGGCTCTGTGCTGGCAGCGTGGAGCCTGCTTGGGATTCTTTCTCTCTCTCCCTCTCTCTCTCTCTGCCCCTCCCCTGCTCACACTCTGTCTCTGCCTCTCTCCAAAATAAATAATAAAACATTTAAACAAATTTTAACTCAACAAGTCAAACAAAGATTTGATGATTTATGAAAGCATACTGTATGCTAGTCACTGGTAGGGCCTAGGAATACACATGTGAATAAAAGGGGTGGGGGTGGGGTGGGGGTAAGAGAGGGGCAGACACTGTTCAATATACAGTCGTGAGAAACGAGAATATACCCAGCTCACAGTTGGGGTGCAGTCAGGGGGCTGACAGAGTGGTCCAGGACAAATCTAGAAGGCAGACTAGACAAGGTGGGGCAAATGATGGGAAGGAAGAGGGGCCACTCCAGATACAAAGACCATCAAGTATCAAGACATGGAAACCAGGTAGAACATAGTGAGCTTGGGGCTCTAGTTCACTATGATTCTAACTACAGGTTTTTTTGTGTTTTGCATTTTGTTTTTAAGTTTATTTATTTATCTTGAGAGGGAGAGACAGAGAAGGAGAGGGAGAATGCCAGGCAGGCTCCTCGCGGTCGGCACAGAGCACAGCTCGGGGCTCGACCTTACCAATTGTGAGACCATGACCTGAGCTGAGATCAAGAGTCAGGCGCTTAACTGACCGAGCCACACAGGTGCCCCTCTAACTATGGGTTTATATGGAGGAGTCGTGGGAATAAAAGTGTCCCAGGTATAGACTAAGCTGCCATTGCAAACAGACCCCAAGATACAGTGGATTAAATACAGTCAAAGCTTATTTCTTTCAAGTAGCAGTCTAGGGGTGCGTGGCTAGTCCAGGCTTTCAGGCTGCTTGTCTGAATCTTAAATGCCTTCCAGACAGTTACTCCATTATACATACCTGTGTGGTGCATGGGAGTAGAGGGAAGTAGAGAAAGATAAGCCCCAAATTCCCCCATGGTCAAGAAGCAGCGCACAGACCCTAAGTGAACAGGTTTGTATAGGAAGAATGTGAAACCTATAGGTAATAATTCCCTTTTCCTCTATCAGCTTCTTGGGCCTGATCTGGGCCATTCTTTTTTTTTTTTTTTTTAAGTTTATTTATTTATTTTGAAAGACAGCGTGAGCTGGGGAGGGGCAGAGAGAGAGAGAGAGAGAGAGAGAGAGGGAGAGAGAGACTCCCAAGCAGACTCCTCACAGTCAGAATGGAGCCCCCCTACATGGGGCTCAAACCCACAAACCATGATATCCTGACCTGAGCCAAAACCAAGAGTCTGATGCTTAACCGACAGAGCCACCAGGGTGCCCCAGAGGCCCCTCTATTTTTAATCTTCCGCGGGCCCTAAAATGGTTTCTCGTCTTCCCTCCCTATCTACTCTCCCCAGTCACCAGCCAGACCCACTGAGCAACAGAAAGTGTTACCAGCTGTACTTTTATTATCTTGTCATCAAACACAAACACATTTCAGTATTTTTAAGTTTCTTACTTTAAGAAACTACAAGAGAAATAAAGGGAACAAAACAAATAAAAGTCACAGGAACTCTGCAAAAATAGTACTAGAGCCATTTGTTAGTTACCATTTTCCTTGAAGGCTAAATGGCTCTTAGGACAGCTCTCAGTCTCCTCTGAGAATGTTAGCAGTTGCCTGGGGGAACTTGGGATTGAATCAAATGATTCCTTCCTTTCTTTTTTCATTTTAAAGTTTATTTATTTTGAGAGAGAGCGAGCGAGAGAGAGAGAGCGTGAGCACAGGCTGTGGAGGAACAGAGAAGAGAGGGAGAGAGCAAGAATCCCAAGAAGGCTTTGCACCGTCAGTGCACAGTCTGATGCAGCACTTGAACTCAAACCAAACCGTGAGATCATGACCTAAGCCGAACTCAAGAGTCAGACGCTTAACCGACTGAGCCACCCAGGCGCCCCAAATGATTCCTTTCTTAAACTGTAAGGTTATTTCTGCTGCTGACTCTTGACAAGCATACAATTCTCAGTTTCTTTCTTCCTTTTATTCTCTTGTTTAAAATACATGTTTATTGAGATCTAAATCACATGCCACCAAACTCATCACTCATTTAAAATGTATAACTCGGTGGTCATAGTGTATTCATAGAGCTTGGCAATCATCACCATAATCACCATCACATGAAGAAAATTTTGTGACCCTGAAAAGAAACCTCAGACCCATTAACAGCCACTCCTCATTTGCACCCCTACCTCCCCCAGCCCTGAAAACCACTACTCTACTTTCTGTCTCTACTGATTTGCCCATTCTGGACATTTCCTATAAATGGAATCATATCATATGTGGTGTTTTATGACTGGCTTCTTTCGCTTACCATAAGTTTTTAAGGTACCATGTTGTAGCATCCACCTTTCCTCTTCATGGCCAAATAATATTCCACGTGTGGATACACAACAAATGTTTTCCTGTTCATCAGTTTGATGGGCAATTTGTTTCCACTTTTTGGCTACTGTGACTAAAGTTGCAGAGAACATTCATGTACAAGTTTCTGTGTGGACATATGTTTTCATTTCTCTTGAGTACATACCGAGGAGTAAAATCACTGGGTCAGAAGGTAACTGTATATTTAACCTTGTGAGAAGTTAACGGACTTTTTCCCAGAGCACCTACTTGCCCCCAAGAGGGTAGGAGGGTTCTGATTTTGCTACATCCTCAGCCACACTTGCTATTTGTCTTTTTGATTCTCAGTTTCTTTTGATCAGTACTTTCTGCTCTTCTCTGTAGATGGGTTACAGGCCCCAACTAAACTGCCCTGCTATCATTTATGAGCCCTGTGGACAAGAAAAGCCAATTCTTTTTCACTCTCTGAACATTCCACACCCAGGCTTTGGGCCAATCTGCACTGGCCTGGCACGCCCATCTTCATCCTTCCTGGAATCCCCTTCCTCTGGCTTCCTAAAGGGGCGGGGCTAGGAGGCTGTTCTACCCGCCCCCCCACCAGTTAGTCTCCATATTTCCCTTGGTTGTGGTTCCTCAAAGTCCTTTCTCTAGTCCTAGAAACCAAGATAGCAGAATCCCTTGTGATTTTCCTTGAACTGTAAATGGGCCCAAGTTCCCCTTTTCTCAGACCTTGTCTTCTCTCTTCCATTTGTCTGAAGTATGTTAATTCGCTGGGTGTTAGCTTTCTTGATTTGCTGAAACCCTGACCCTTCCCTTCCATTTTGTTTTTAGTTCCATTATTTATATGTTGTTGGCAATTGAATCCATGATGTCCTCCGGGAGTCCAATACTGCTTAGCAGAGTGTTTAAAACCTCCAACATTTTGGAATCAAACTTATATCATTAGTTTTTTGGCCTTATCGTTGAGTGATCAGAGAATGTAACCTTTGCTTTTGAGATTTATTTATGTGATCTAGTATATGATCAAGATTTTCTAAAGTGCCAAAGAAGTCCAAAAAGGAAATATCTTCTCTGCTTGTAGGATGTAAATGTCTTGTTAATTATATTGTTCAAGGGGCGCCTGGGTGGCTCAGTCGGTTAAGCGTCTGACTTCGGCTCAGGTCATGATCTCACAGTTCGTGAGTTTGAGCCCCTCATTGGGCCCTGTGCTGACAGCCAGCTCAGAGCCTGGAGCCTGTTTCAGATGCTGTGTCTGCCTCTCTCTCTGACCCTCCCCTGCTCACGCTCTCTCTCTCTCTCTCTCTCTCAGAAATAAAAATGTTTAAAAATTAAAAAAAAAAAAAAAGCAGAGCTGTGAATGCAAGCCAGCCTGAATCCCAGTAGCCACATATTACCTGAAAGACCTTGGGTATGCCACCTCAGAGATTTCAGCCTTGGATTTCTTTTTTATTTGTTTGTTGTAAAGACTTCAATTTTAAGCCATCTCCACACCCAATGTGGGGCCCGAACTCATGACCCCAAGATCCAGAGCTACATGTTCAACCGACTGGGCCAGCCAGGCGCTGCTCCAAGCCTTGGATTTCACACTCCTGAGGCCACAAGTCAGAGATAACCAGTTTGCATTTTGGTGTACTGACATCAGGCATTTGGGCATCTATATCATTTTTAGAAACCTAATACATGTTGTCATCGTTTTGTATCCTTTCTAGTGGGACTCTTTGGAGACATAAGTTGTAACAGCTCTCATTTTTGTGTTAACTTCTAAAAGTAATTCATGTTATCTTCCTTTGTAAATCCAAAATATTAAATTGCAGTTTGTTTAAGATAGCAATTAATAACTCAGCTATAGAAGAATCCTATGGATCAATTTCTAGGTACTGATTCTGCAACCTCTCTGCTATGGGTGGAATCGTGCCTCCCGCTTCCCCCTAGAAGAGAGATTTTGTAGTCCTAATCCCTGGACCTCAGATCATGACCTTACATGGAGATAGGGTCTGTAGAGATGTACTCAGGTTGCAATGAGGTCATTAGGGCGGGCCATAATCGATTAGGACTGGTGTCCTCATAAAAACAGGAAATTTGGACACAGAGACAGATAGCAATCCACCAGGGAGAATGCCATGAGAAGATGAAAACAGAGATCAGGGTGATATGGCAGAAGCCAAAGAACGTCAAAGGTTGCCAGCAAACCCCAGAAGCTCGGGGAAAAGCATGGAACAGATTCTCCTGCACAGCTCTTGTAAGGCACCAACCCTTACCTCACCCTGAACTTGAATTCTAGCCTCCAGAACCATGACACTCTAAATTTCTGTTGGTTAAACCACTCAGTTTGTGGTACTTCGTTAAAGCAGCCTTAACAAACCAATCCATTATCTGGCGCCAAGAATTCTATGGAGACCATTATTTTGAATTCGTCTTAGGCATTAACAGAGAACTGTCAGCGACCACATAGTGCCGCAGTGGGAGTTCTACGGTTCACCTGTGTGCCACCAAATTTGTGTCTTGAAAACAGTTTCCAGGGCTATGCTGTAGTTCATTTCATTTAGACGGGTTAGAAAAAGGACAGTAAAAAGTAGCTGGTGATGTCTAACGGAAGATAGTTACCTTCCACATGTTCAGGATGACTGACTACTCCATTATTTCAGTCTTTTCCCCCCCAAATCTTTTTATTACAGAAAGTTTCTAAGGGAAATATAGTGAGCTTATATAAGTATTGCCGAGGTTCGATTATTAGTTACACATGGTCAATTCTGCTTTCCTGATTCAAACCCTCCACATCAAATTATCTTGAAGAACATCTCAGACTTTCAATCATTTTTTAAAAATGTTTATTTATTTATTTTGAGAGAGAAAGTACGAGCAAGGGAGGGCAGAGAAGCAGGGAGGGAGGGAGAGAATCCCATGCAGGCTCCTCGCTATCAGCACAGAGCCAGACACGGGGCTCAAACTCATGAACCATGAGATCATGACTTGAGCTGAAATCGAGTCAGATGCTTAATCGATTGAGCCACCCAAGTGCCCTAAGACTTTAAATCATTTTTTTGTTTTTTTAATAGTTCCTTTTAAAAAATTTTTAAGTTTATTAATTTGTTTTGAGAGAGAGAGAGCATGAGAAGGGGGAGAGACACAGAGAGGAGAGAGAGAATCCCAAGCAGGCTCTGCACTTTCAGCACGGAGCCTGCTGCAGAGCTCAAATTCACAAAACTCGACATTATGACCCGAGCTGAAACCAAGAGTCAGACCCTTAACCGACTGAACCTCCCATGCGCTCACAGTATTAGCTTTATTGAGATTGAATTGACATGCCAACATAGTTCACCTGTTTTGTGTACAACTTGATGGTTTTTAGTATATTTACAGAATTGTGTAACCATCATCACAACTAATTTTAGGACATTTTCATCATCACCAAAGAAACCCTATATTCATTAGCTGTCATTCTCTGAATTCCTCTCTCAACCTTCCAAATTTTATCTGTAAATATTTCACATGTGCTTCTAGGAAGGTAGGAACTATTTTAAAAATACATAACAATATTATCACATCTGAGCTTTTTAAAACAATAATTATTTAATATCGAAGATAAAATCAGAGGTCACATTTTCTTGACTATTCTATATTATCAGTTTGCTTTCATCAGGATCCAAATAAAATCCTTACATTGCATACTGCAATTGCTTGATAGATCTATTAGTTTTCTTTTAATCTATAGTTTCTCTCTCCAACTTATTTTCTTACAAATTTTTATTGAAATTAGGTTATTTGTTCTATAATGTTTGCTAGGGTCTGGAATTTTCTGATTATATCCTTGTGTCATTATTTACAATGTTCCACTGTCCCATGTATTCCCTATACGTGGGTCACTGGATCTAGGATCTTAATCAGAATCCATGGTATTTGTTTGTTTGGATAAATTTACTTCATAGGTAGAAGTGTCAAAATTTCTTTAAATTTTTCTTTTATTGTGAAATAGACCATACTCACAGCAGTGTATAAAAATAGTTATATTGTTGGGGTACCTGGGTGACTCAGTCAGTTAAGCATCTGACTTTGGCTCAGGTCATGATCTAGCAGTTCATGGGTTCGAGCCCCGTGCCGGATTCGGTGCTGACAGCTCAGAGCCTGGAGCCTGGAGTCTGGAGCCTGCTTCAGATTCTGTCTCCATCTCTCTCTGACCCTCCCCCACTTGTGCTCTGTCTCTCTCTGTCTCAAAAATAAATAAATAAATAAATGAATAAAATTTTAAATCGTTATATAGTTAAAAATAGTTATATAGTTTAAATAATGATAATAATAATAAAACATCCAGCATCCATCATAGAGGTTAAAACCAATAGAGTATTGGGGCACCTCGGTGGCTCAATCAGTTAAGTATCTACTTCGGCTCAGGTCATGATCTCACGGTTCATGGGTTCGAGCCCCATGTCAGGTTCTGTGCTGACAGCTCAGAGCGCAGAGCCTGCTTCAGATTCTGTGTCTCCCTCTCTGTCTGCCCCTCCCCTGGCTCTCTCTTTCTCTCTCAAAGATAAATAAACATTTTTTTTGAATTCTTTAAAAACAACAGTAGTTTCAGGTGTTTAGAAATCCACAGTCTGCCTTCCCTAGTGAAATCTCTAATTAAGTCCTTCTCTCCCTGCCTCATTCTAGAGTAAGCCCTGTCCTGACTTGTGTCATAATTATCCTTTCACTTTCTTTACACCCTTTATGAATATATCCCTGAAGAGAACATTGTTTGGTTTTGCCATGACTTGCTTAAAAATAAACACTCCCCCCAACATTGTTTTTGAAATTCATCCATGCTGTTTCAGATAACTGTAGTTCATTCATTTTCACTGTTGTATATAATATCTCATTATATGAATACACTAGCTTATTGTTTTGTAGTGGATATTTTTAGTGACAACCTATAGGTGAAGTGCTTTAGTGTCATTTTTTTTAGAGAGCTAACAAAGGGGTGTATTTGAAAATATACCATGATTTTTGAAGAGGGAGAGGGACATATTAGTGTAATTTAAGAGCTGGAAATGTGTGTGTAAAACGAATGACGACTTATACATAAACATGTAGCAGCTAAGCGTTATGGTCATAAAAATCTATGTAAACTATGGCCTTTGTAGAACAAAACCAAGACACTCCATTCAACCCAGAAATACACTTCTCTCTTCTGATTTCTTTTTTCATCTCATTCCTCCCGGTTGCTTCTTGCACCTTTAGGAGCTTCTTTAAGTGTTTGGTTTGGGTTTTTGTTTTTGTCTTCCTTCCTTCCTTCCTTCCTTCCTTCCTTCCTTCCTTCCTTCCTTCCTTTCAGGCAAGCGCACGCGCACACACAAACACACACACAGAGGGGAGGGACAGAAAGACGAGAGAGAGAGAATCCTAAACATGCTCCAAGCTGTCAGCACAGAGCCTGCCGAAGGGCTTGATGTCACGAACCTCAAGAAGCTGAGCCAAAATCAAGATTCTGATGCTTTCTCAACTGAGCCATCCAGGTGCCCCTGGGAGCTTCTTTATGATAGCTCTGGGACCAGAATTTCATACTTGACTATGCATAACTGGTGGCAGAATCTAAGGCTCTAGATAATGTACGACTACCCTCTTTAGAGTATGCTGTGAGGAATAAATTAGGCACCATACTAGACAGGACCCATGGCACCCTTCAAACGATATTGCACAGTATCTCACCTCCCAAAAGTCAGCCTATATTTCATACCCCAAAATATTTCAGTCCATAAAATTTACTCTTTCTAGAATTAGTGTTCTCTACCAATTTGAAGGGAAAATCAAGTGTGCATTGAAACTATTCCTAATTTCTCTTTTTTGTTGTAAGGAGTAAAAATTCATTTTATTAAATCTCAACTCTGGAGTACATTCTTAAAAGTATAATTAACATACAGTGTTATATCAGTTTCAGGTGCACAATATAGTGATTTAACCATTCTATACACTTCTCCGTGCTCATTGCGGAAGTGAGCTCTTAATTACCTTTATTTGCTCCATCCTTCCTCCTACCTCCCACCCTGGTGACCACGAGTTTACTCTCTGTATTTAAGAGTCTGGTTTATATTGTCTCTTTGTTTCATTTCTTAAATTCCACATACGAGTGAAATCATATGGTATTTGTTTTTCTCTGCCATTTTCACTCATTTGTTATTTGACTAATTTCCTCCCCTCTTAGGACCTCTTGCAGAGATTTCTGCCTTGTGCCCAAGGTTTTTTGTTTTTGTTTTTGTTTTTGTTTTTTTGAAGGAGCAGCATATCTTCATGATTTTGTGTTCTCAAACAGTGTTCTATCCAAGCTGATATTCTGCAAACTTGTAATCATCAGTTTCTTTTAAAGCTTGGGGTAATCAGGCTATAAATAAAAGGTAATGCATTCAATCTTGGCAACCGGAAGGCTTACGTGCCCATTTTTCCTCTCATTTTTAGAAGAAAAATCCTTTTATCTCTTCATGTCTCCCTCAACTCATGCCTCTTCCTCTAGTTCTGTGTTGGACCCACGACAGACATTTCACATTTTTTTAAACTTTTACTTGTGATAAAATGTAAGATAATATTTACCACATCAACCATTTTAAGTGTACAGTTCAGCAGTGTGAAGAATATGCACATGCGGGTATAACCAATGTCCAGAACCCTTTTTCATGCTGCAAAACTGAAACTCTGTACCCATCCATCCCACAACCAACTCTATGCCCCCTCCTCCCAACCCATGGCACTTACCCATTCCTTCTGTCTCTATAAATTTGACTACTCTAGGTAACTCATAGGCAGAATCACGCAGTATTTGTCTTCCTCTGGCAGTCTTATTTACTTAGACGTCCTCAAGGTTCACCCATGTTGTAACATGTGTCAAAATTTCTTTCTTTTTTCTTTCTTTCTTTGAGGACTGAATAATAGTTCATTGTATGTATACATCACATTTTGCTTACCTACTTATCTGCGGGTGGATAGATGGGTTGCCTCCACCTTTTAGCTATGGTGAATAATGTTGCTATCAAGGTGGATGTACAAATTATCTCTTCATGAGCCTCCTTCAATTCTTTTGAGTATATACCCAGAAGTGGGACTGCTGGACCATAGGACACTTTTGTTTCGTCATGCCCTACGGGGTTAAAAATTATTGTGTTGTAGACGACAGCTGTGGGAAGGAGGACCGAGAATGAACACTGGCAATGATCATGCTTTACAATTAAAAGCATGGAATTCCCAGAATTTGGATTCACATTATAACCCATTTGGTCCACTCCCCTCATTTACGGGTGGCTACCCTGGGACTGACAGCCTAAGCGGCTTGTGAAGGTCAAAGGGCTAGTTAGTTCAGGGGAGATTCAGAACTGGCATCCAGGGCTTCGCAGTCTTCAACTCACGGCAAAGAAAATAATTTTCAACTTGAGACCGTATGCGATGAAGTACAAGAATTAGGGAATGGATCATTCAAAACATCCTCTGGGATGCTCCCTCTGTGCGGTCTGCTTATCTTTCTCTGGCTGGCTCTTAGCCTCAGTGTCAACCTTGAAACCGAGCCTGCTTTTCTGGCCGCCGCCAATGACTGGGTCCTGAGCATCCTTAGAGATGGAGGGGGAGACAAAGAAAATCAGTCCTCAGTTAGGATCCCTGAACCTGGACTGCGACCCTCTGCGCATCGGCGCGCTCCCCAGAGCCGCGGGCGTGGGACGCGGATTTAGCGGCCATCCCGGGGCCTCAACCCCGCGCACGGTTTCTGGTTCGCGTCTGTCCCCCAGGCTCCGAGATCCAAACGGGAGGGTTCGGGGGCTCCCGGGGCCAGGGCAGCTCGCGCCGCGCCTCCTCCCCGGCCAGGGCGGCGGCGGGGCCCGGGCCACCTCCCCGGCGGAACCGCGCCGATCTCCCGCGCCACGGTCGGGGAGCCGCGGGGCGCGGGCTGCGGACCGCGGCGGGCACGTGGGCTCGGCCGCAGCGCTGCGCCAGGCACCGGCTCCCCGGCTCGGCCCAACCTCTCGGCTCCCGCCTCGGCCCCTGCCGGTGGGGAGAGGGATCCTCCCCCCTTCCACTTTGCACCAGTCCGAGGGAATTTGCGGTCGGTGACGCGCATCCTTAAGCGAGCCACCTGCAGCGCGGGGCGCGCCGCTCTGGGCGGCATCGCAGGGCTGGGCCGGCGCGGCCTGGGGACCCCGGGCTCCGGAAGGCCATGCCGGCGTGGGCGCGCCGTGGCGGCCGGCTGCCGCTGCTCGGTAAGGCCCCGCACGCCCGCTCCAGCCCCCGCAGCCCCCCGGCGCGGCCCGCGCCCCCACCCCGCGGCCCCGGGCGCGCGCCTCCCGGGTCCCCGCCGCCGCGCTGCTCCCCGCGCTCGCTCTTCCCTCGCTCCCTCGCCCCTCCCCTCTGTCGCGCCCTCCCGGCTCGCCGCGAACTCGCCCGCCGCCCCCGCCGGCCCCCGCCCCCTCGGCCCGTCCCCGCGTCCCCGACGGCGGCCCCGGCTCCGCGGGCGACCGACCCGAGCCCCGGGCCCTGCCGCCGCCGCCGCCGCCGCCGCCAACCGCTCGGGCCGCGCGCTGGGCGGTGGGCCGTCCGCCCGAGGCCGCGGCCCCCGGGGGTGGGGGGGTGCGCCAGGTGGCCCCGGACGGCGCCGGGACCGACCCCGGACGCTCCGGAGCGGCGTCTTTGGCTCCTCTCTGGAGGTTTTGATGTACGGAGTGAACTCCGAGGAGGCGATGCGCCCGCGTTCTCCCGCAGAGCGGGGCATCCGGGGTAACGGCCCCCCACCCCTGCCGCATTTCTGGGGGATCAACGAATAGCCACTTCGGAAACGTTATACAAGCAGGATTTTTTTTTTTTTTTAATCCTTGGCATTAAACCCCAAGGGGGTTTTCAAGGACTCAGCTGACTGTTCCCAAATAGTCTACTGGGTGGCCCGGCTGGCAGTGCAAGAAGAATCCCCTTTAGGTCCACCTCATCCGTTCGGAAAGATGAGGGGGTCGATTCGAGTTGCGGGCGAAGGAGACATCTCTGGGAGCCTGGGGAGCCCCGGAGTGTTGGGCCCCCGTCTGGTCCAGCAGCCTGGGGACTAGCACCCACCGCTTCCGAGTCCTGGCGTCCTCTGTGCAGTGAGGGTGCCCGGCTCTGTCCCCTCCGGCTCCAGAATTCTAGCCTTCTAACTTGAAGTCGCAGTGGGATATAGAGTATTTTCATTATAGACGTGCAGGAATTATTTCCGGTAGCTTTTGTTAAAAAAAAAAATTCAGAATTATAGCGTAGGAAATGGAACATAAGGGGAGAAGAGAGTGGGAACATTTTGCATTTCTGCTAATTGGTAAATATGTACGTTTCAGATGTATCGGACAATATGTTTTCCTGAGTCTGTTAATACAAAGTCAGCTCTCTGTTGTGTATGATGTTAAGTAGTAAGTGCATTTTTCAGCAGCGTTCAGAGGCTTTCTGAAAGTAGAGATCAGTACTTGCAACTATATTTAAGCTGCACTGAATTCCTTTATATTTAGGAACAATCTCAGAGATTTCTACATCTCTTTCCAGATTTTTCTAAATGAGGTATAATCTGCATACAGCAAACATGCACACCTCTTAACAGTACAATTCCATTAGTTTTTATATGTGTATGTACCCACATAACCTTGGATACAGATATAGGGCAAGTCTAGCCCCGCCCCCTCTCAGCCACTGTCCCCCAGAGGTGGCCACCATTCTGACTTCTCCTAGATCGCTTTGTCTGTTTTTGAACTTCCCGTAAACCAAATCATCCTACATACTCCTTTATGTCCAGCTTCTTTTATTCAATATTGTGATTAGGAGATTAAATCTTGTTCTCAGTAGCAATGGTGTGTGGGTGTGGGTGAGGGTGTGTGTTTTAACTGCTGAGTGCTATTCCCAAATCTGAATATACTATGCAATTTATTGACCCATTCTGTTGTTGAAGAGCATTTAGGTTGTTTCCAGTTTTCTATCATTAGGGGCGACACTGCTGTGAACGTTCTCTTACATGATTTTGGTGGGCGTAAACACTGATTTCTCTTAGGAGGATACCCACCGGTACAACTCCCAGACCCCAGGGAAAGGCGTATATTCAGTTTTGGTCGATACCGTCGGGTTTCCAAAGTGGCCCTTCTGATTTACGTGTCCCCTGGCAGCTTGTGGGAGTTGCAGTTGCTCACATCTTTGCCACTAGCTGGTATTACAGATTTTCTTGAATAAAGAAGCATGAAGTGAGAAACTTCATGTGACGACTTAAAAATATTTAAAAGCTCTCAATGCCTTGAATTGAAAGATGTGATTCCCATTTCCCTTAGATTGTAAAGCTCTACCTCTCATGAATACTGATGAAGCTCTCTAGGTAGGATTTACAGAATGGAAATGTGCCCCCCATGGGTCCAGCTGCATTATGTGTTCATACTGGATACGAGAAGGGGGATTTCAGTAGTTCAAGAAGTAAGATGCTGTCTCTTCATTCATGTCAGAAAATTAGTAGCCAGAGCCTTGAATTACACATTTTATTGCCATCGGTTGTCCTTTCTGCTGTTCTTGCTTGATTTGCCTTCTTGTGAACTGCTAGCCTGAGGGGGGACGTTCAGGAGGAGGTGGAGGCAAAGGGAGATGCGAGGGAAAGACAAGTTTGGATTAGATGGGACGCCAGACCTGGTGACCTGATATTCAGGTCCCCTTTGACTCTAAAACTCTAGTTCTAATTGTTGCTTTCATACAAATTTGGATCAGCTGTTCGTTTCTTCTTAGTACTTTGCGTCTACCCATAGTAAATTATCCTTTTAGGTTGAGTTGTGAACTCTTTGCCTTCCATTAAAGAGTGGCTCTGGTTTTGAGAACTAAAAAGGCACTTTCAGGAATTCTTGAATTATTCGTCGAGGTCTCGTCATTGTTGTGGTTGAATTCCCCTGTCGTTTAACTGCAACACAATCAGGTGACGAGATATTAAACGTGGAGGAGAAAGACTGAACTTCTATTCCAGAGAGGACTTTGGATAAGAAAGTTGAAGAAGCATATATGCGAGAGAAAAACATTTTTTATTTGTTAAACTTTTATCGAGCACTTATTTCTGTGCTGGACACAAGGGGTATAAGGATGACAGGGACTGAGGATGGAGGAACTTACATATAAGTAGCTGATTCTATTCTGTTTAAGAAATGCATGGTCAGTGCCTTTCCCCAGGAAAAGCACTTCAGCACCAAGCTGGCTTTCAGATAAACCTTCCGACACAGTTGTTATGATCATTCTTTCTAGATGAAAACTCGCACACTTCAGTGAAGAAACTTTAACCGGGTTAGAATGGAGATCCCAAGATTTTTTTTTCCCTAAAACTACTTAAATGTAGATAGACTGTATTTAACGGTTGTGGGAAAGAAACTGCTCTTCTGTTGAAAGTAAAATGAAGGGACTGTTCCAGACTTCAGTATGGCCACAATGTAGGGCTTGGGAAGAAGACATTTTCTAAATGTTTCTTAGAACAAAGTTTATCGATAAACATTTCTTACAACGAAGTTTGTCTACCTCAGTTTACTCACAGAGAACATCATCGCTCCCTTGGGGAGCCCATGGGACAGCTTCATGCCAGCACATCCTCACCTCTTCTTTTTGTTCCTATCATCGTGTCATTCCTTTTTTTTTTTTTTTGACATTTATTTATTTTTGAGATACAGAGTATGAGCAGGGGAGGGGCAGAGAGAGAGGGAGACACAGAATCTGAAACAGGCTCCAGGCTCTGAGCTGTCAGCACAGAGCCCGACGCGGGGCTCGAACCCACGAACCGGGAGATCATGACCTGAGCTGAAGTCAGACACTTAACCGTCTGAGCCCCCCAGGCGCCCTCATCGTGTCATTCTTGAACGAAACTCAGCAAGCAGTGTGACAAGAGCCCTTAACATCCAGCGTTCAAGATTACAATCTTGATGCCTCTCCAGGGAACCCACCTGATACCGCCTTTGTCTTCGGGTGCAGATTCTGATTTGACGAAAAGCAAATTAACTTCAGAAGTATGGTATCGTATCATTTTCTTGATTTTGAAAGGGACCTTGCAGAGAATAGGAGTCAGAATTTGGAGCAGGGGACATGAGGGGCTGATAATTAGCTTAGCCTGCTCTGTGGGTGCTCTCCTCCGTCTTGCCACCGGCCTCTGGCCTTCAGTCCCTCTGAAATCACAGACTCTTGTGACTCTCACTGGAGGCGTTTGTCCGTGTAGTTTTTTCGGTTTTCATCAGGTGACAGTGTGATCTTAAGATTTTTCCAGGACTTCCACAACAGCCTTAGCCACTTCTTAGTTAGGTAGCCATAGTCATGTGGCCGAAGGTTTTTCTCTCTTTTGGGAGCTATATGAGCTATTAGGTGGCTTAATTACACTTGGTTCTATGTCTGTAACATCAGTGGTCCTCAAGTGATAAAAGCTTTTGTAGAACTCACTGATGGTCGTTAATTTGAATCATGCAATCTGTTCTATGGGTACCAACACATGTGGAGGAAATTTAAAAATAATATAAAGTACACACACACACTGTTCTTTTGTGGCTAGAGGAATTGCATAAGCTCCTAAAAGAGGAACTATTGTTATTTTTAAGGTTAAACAGTAAAGTATTTTTTTCACTGCTGTCATTATAAGTCAAATGGTAGCCAAGAGTTCTCCAAAGAAATGATTTACGGTCTCTATACTAGAACAGGATATTGTCATTATTTATGTAAGTTGTTGTGTTCTTATTAGGAGATACTCACTGAATTCAGTCTTCAGAGGCTCTGCTGCTTGAGTTATGATTTTCCTAATGTTAGGGATTCTGTGCTTGGTAGCAATGCAGATAGACGTATTAGGACTAATAAGACGGTTAGGAAACCTGTGTTCTTTCCCTCTGGCCGGGAATTTCTCTGCACTTAAGTTCCTCATTTGTAAAAAGGAGATAAGCAGTATCTTACTCCTTCATCAGATAATTCCTGTAAAGGACAGCTGCATTCCTTGGTAGGCAGGCGCTTTGCAGAAAGAGCGGTGTATGAAGTCTGAGGAAATCAGTAGGATTTAGAGCCACAGGATTTTCCTCCTTCCCTTCTTAGACACTTTTGAGCACCGTCTGTATCTAGCACTTGTATTAAGTCCCATGGTAGTAACTGCTTTCCTGCCTTCAAAGAGCTCAGCAGTCTAATGTTGGGGGTGTCAGTGGGAAAAGGTCAGGCATACGGAAGGGGAATTGCAGATCGGTTTTGGAAATGTGCACAGGGGCTCAGCCTGTAACCCTGACTGAGAAAATCAGGCAACACTTGCAGGCGGAGGTCATGCCAGAGCCGGGACCCGAAAGATAAGGAAGAGCTGGCTGGGAAAGGGGCGGGGGGAGAAGGACATCTGGGCACATAGGGCAGCAGAGAAAGGGCACAGAGGTTAGAAGCATGCGGCAGACGGAAAAGCGGGAAATAGAAGTCCGTCCTGGGCTGCCGAGACCCAAGGAACGAGGCTTCCAGGATACAGCGACTGTCATTCGAAAAGTGGCGACTCAGAACATAGTGTGCAGGGGATAGCTTTAAACAAGTTCCGGGTTGCCAGAGGCATCGCGTGTCACATGTAGAGTGTTTTGATGTGATGAGGGACTTGGGCTTTATCATGTCAACCAAGAGTCTCTGGATGGAATTCATTTATCCATTGTATTCCTCATGAGGTATGTGTGTGTGTGTGTGTGTGTGTGTGTGTGTGTGTGTGTGTGTGTGTGTGTGTTTCATTGCTTGTTTTGGAGAGAAGGTTAATTGCATTCATCAGATTTTGGAAGAGGTCTGTGACTCAAGAAAGTAAGTGCCATTGCTGTAGGTCGTTGAGGAGTTTTAAGCAGAGGGGTGACATGCTCTGATGCATGTCTTTAAAAAGGTATTTCTGGTGTCTCTGTGGAGGGGCATATCGGGCTGACAGGCCCAAAGCAGGAAGGCCAGCTGGGAAGTTGTGGGCAGGGGCCCAGGCCAGAGACGACGAGGGTTTGAAGTAGGGCGATGGGAATAGATGTAGAGCTGCGCACAGATTTGGAAGGTTAAAATGTCAGGGCTCGGCCGATGGGAAGTGAGGGACGAGGAGGAGTCGAAGATGGCTTCTGAGTTTCTGGCTTGGGTGACATTCCTGGGTTGCCACTGATTGTGAGGGAAGAGAAAGGAGGGAGTCGGTTTAGGATGGAAAAAAGGGGAGTTCAGGGTGAGTTTAAGATACCTGTAGCCATCCATACTGAAGGGATGAATCTGAAACTCATGAGCAAACAGATGGTTGTTAAAATCAAGAGAATTTACAGGACCAGGACTTGACGCTACCCAGTTCTTTTTCTTCTTTTTTTTTTTTAAGAGCTACCCAGTTCTAAGGAAAATCACCCCGTTTGATGTCTCCTCTGCAGTAACAGCACTGAGCACGTCTGGCCACCAAAAGTGTGTGTGTGTGTGTGTGTGTGTGTGTGTGTGTTGCAGGGGTTGTTCACACCAAGCAACTCTCAGACACCAGTTGGATGTCCTACAATTTCCTTCAAATCGGACTCTATCTATCTACCTGGAGGCCGTACCAGATCCCACAGGTTAGGGGTTCAGGTCCCCACTCTTGCCATTTCAGACGTCAATCCCAAGTCCAGGCTGTTGCCAGACTTCTGACGAGGGGCTGGAAATCAGAAGTTTTCATGACCCCCCCCCCCTCCTCAGGTTCAAGTAGTTTGCTACAGCAGCTCACAGACCTTAGAAAAGCATTTTACTTACTAGATCACCAGTTTGTTATAAAAGGATCTAACTCCCAAGTGGCCAGATGGTAGAGATAGATGCAGAGAGCGAGGCATGTGGGAGGGGGAGATGGGCTTCCGCATCCTCTCTAGGAAGCCACACTCCAGCCACCTCTGGGTGCTCTCCAACCCGGAAGCTCATTGAATCTCCCAGCTCATTAAATCTCTCCAGAGAGTATTTATGGACTTTTATCAGCACCTTCCCCTCTTTCCAGAGGTCAGCGGGTGGGGCTGAAAACTCCCGCCCTCTAATCACTTAGTCTTTCTGGAGATCAGCCCCATCCTGCGGCCATCTAGTCCCCCCACCCCCAAGTCACCTCATCAGCATCAACTTCAGTGTGCTCAAAAGGGGCCCATCATGGATAACAAAAGACACTCCTATCAGAAAATTCCAAGGGTTTTAGGAGGTTTGTGCCAGGAATCCAGACCGGACAAATATATTTATTACACCACCCCAGTCCTGTCTACCAGGTGAGGGAAATGGGGCCCAGAAAGGTCGAAGGACTTCCTGAAGTTCGAAGTCATCCAAGCAGGTGACTCTCAGAACAGGGGCTTGGAACTCAAACCTTCGAGTCTTTGCCAGGAGACTCACCTTGGGAGACCTGAAAATGAGGTACCCCGACATTCTCTGATTTGTTTTATTATGTCTAAACCCATCACTCTTGCAGTGGAGAAGATTTTACTTTTACCTAAAATTTTATTTTCGATTGGGGCTAAATTTTTTTCCTCCACTTACCCCACCTCCACCCTAGCCCTGTATTTTCAAAGCTTGCCACTTTGGGAATGCTTTTCCAATTCCAGAGTTGTCCTTATTGCTCAGACTATGTTTAGAACTGGACTCTAGGGGGGGCATCTGGGTGGCTTAGTGGATACGCATCCGACTCTTGATTTCAACTCAGGTCATGATCTCATGCTTAATGGGTTCAAGCCCTACATCAGGCTCTGCACTGGCAGTGTGGAGTCTCTGGGGATTCTCTCTCAGTCTCTCTCTCTTTCAATAATAAATAAATAAACATTAAAAAAAAAGAACTGGACTCTGGGAAATGCTACTAAGGTTTTAGAATGGATTCTCATTATGAACTTTAATCTTCATGATGGTAAATTCTTCCTGTGGCTTTTTTTGAAGTTGGGTCTATTAAGGTACAATTTTCTTTTCTTTTTATTCTTTTAATATTTTATTTATTTCTGAGAGAGAGAGAGAGAGACAGCGTGAGGAGGGGAGGGTCAGAGAGAGAGGGAGACACAGAATCGGAAGCAAGCTCCAGGCTCTGAGCTGTCAGCACAGAGCCCAACGCGGGGCTCGAACCCACGAACCATGAGATCATGACCTGAGCCAAAGTCAGACACTTAACCAACTGAGCCACCCAGGCGCCCCTAAGGTACGATTTTCATATTGCAAATTTTACCCTTTTTAGTGTATGGTTCCCTGAACTTAGCCATTACATATCATCATATAACTAATACCACTGTTAAGGTATAGAACATTTCCATTCCCGGCCTCCCCCACCCCGTCCCAGAGCTTCTCTTACTCTTCTTTGTAGTTAATCAGCCCCAATCCCGGAATCCCCACCTCCAACCCCTGGTTACCAATAACTTCTTTTCTGTCCGTATAATTTTTCTTTTTCAGAATGTCACATAAGTAGAATTTTATAATATGTAGACTTTTGAGTCTTTCACGCAACGTAATTATTTGAGATTTATCCACGTTGTTATGTATATCAGTAATCAGGAACCAAAATTAAGTGAAGTACCTTTGAAGATCTAGTTGGCTTTATTAATGCTTCATGTGTGGGACAGTGCCCCATCTAGCAAGTAGAGAGGCAAGCTCAAGGAGCTGTACAAAACAGAAGGATTTTATAGACAGACATGAGAGGGGGCAGTTAGCAAAAGAAAAGAAACAGCAAGGTCACTTTGCCTTAGGGAGATACACAGGGTGTCTTATTACGTAGATTACTTCATCTTTCTTTGGGGGATGGTGATGGCCCCTGTGACAGATTATCTCATTGGAGCTGACCAGAACATTTCTGACTAACTGGTTAAGACTACATTTCTGGGAAAGGTTGACACTGGAATTCAGTTAGGTGTTAACCCCTGGCTTGATGACTTGGCCTGGTGTAAATAGCTTTGTTTGGGGCCCGTGGTTTTCTTTTTAACAGTACTTTTTTCCTTTCTATTGCTGAGTAGTATTTCATTATTGCATATGACACAGTTTGTTTATTCATGAATCAGGTGAACTTCTTTTGTTTGCTCCTAGTTTCTGGCAGCTTTCAGTAAAGCTGCTATAAATATTTGAATGCAAGTTTTGCTGTCAGCATAGGTTTTCATTTCTCTTGGGTAAACACCTAGAAGTGGCATTGTGTTACTGGAATGTTTGCTCATTGAATGTTCAACTGAGAAATCGCCAGTTTCTCAAAGTGACTGTACCATTTTTCATCCCCACTAGCAATGTCTGAGACTTACAGTTACTCGATGTCATTGTCATCACTTGGTATGTTTTTGTGTTTGTTTTTTAACCCTTCTAATAGGGGTATAGCAGTATGTCACAGTGGTTTGAGTTTGCATTTCCCTAATGACTAATGATGGTCGTCTTTCTGTGTGTTTCACCATCATCCTATGTTATGTTTGGTGAAGTGTTTCCTAAAATCTTTTGCTTATTTTTTTTTTAAATCAGGCTGTTTGTTTTGAAAAGATTTTTCCCAGTCTATGGCTTCTCTTTTCATTTTTCTAAAAGAGTAGTTTTGGAGAGCAGATGTTATTAATTCTAATGAAGTCCACTAGTGGAAAAAATTAGTCCTAGACTGAACACTGCTCTGGTCCCACCTAACAAAGCTTAAAGGAGGACCTGAAGGGAACAAAATGTTTACAGTGAACTCAAGTGTCTCCCATAAAAATGTTCAAAACTATGTAACCAAATGCAGAAACATCTGACACCAGGTGAAATTCACAATGCCTAGCAACCAGTTACTAATTAATAGACAAAGGATAAAAATTCAACCCAAAATAAGGAGAAAAATCAGTCATCAAGAAGAGACTCAGAAAGGACATAGAATATAGAATTATTAGGCAAGAACATTCACATAGTTGTTATATTATATTCCACATAGTCCTGAAGCTAGAGGAAAGATTATATAAGCTTAGCAGGGACATAGTAAATATAAAAAAATCACACAACTTGAACTTCTAAAGGTGAAAATTACAATTACACTGGAAGGGTGTGACAGCATATTGACTGCAGAAGAAAGGATTAGTGAACTTGAAAACACAGCAATAGAAATAATCTAAAATAAACAGAGAGAAAAGAGAAAATAAAATTAATAGAGACTGTGAGAACTTTGGTTGGTCATATATACATGTAAGTCTGCTATTGGAATGTCTCCTTTTTCTCTGGATGCTTTTAAGAGTTCCTCTTTATCATTGGCTTTAAGCAATTTGATTATGATATATTTTTGTAGTTTTCTTCCTGAGTCATGTGTTTGGGTTTTGCTGGGCTTCTTAAATCTGTGGGTTTATCATTTATATCAGGTTTGGAAATGAAATTTTTCCCTAACTTATTTCATTCATTATTTTTTTCTGACCTCCTTCTCCCCATTCTTTCCAATGACATGGATATTTGACCTCCAGAAGTGAGTAAAATATAAGATTTTTTAAATTGTTTAAACCCCTGTGGAAGATAATTGACTGTTTAATGCAAAATAATAACAGTAATTTGTTGGGTTTATAACTTATGTAGAAGTGCAATGTATGATAATAGTAGCACAAAACCTGGGAGGGATAAAATTGAAATATACTATTGTAAGGTCCTTATTGTAAAAGTTTTTTAAAGGTTTATTTATTTTTGAAAGACAGAGCATGAGTAGGGGAGGGGCAGAGAGAGAGAGAGAAAGAGAGAGTAGCACAGAATCCGAGGCAAGATCCAGGCTCTGAGCTGTCAGCACAGAGCCCGACATGGGGCTTAAACTCAGGAACTGCAATCATGACCTGAGCTCAAGTTGGACACTTAACCAGCTGAGCCACCCAGGTGGCCCTGTAAGGTCTTTATATTATACATTAGGTGGTATAACAGCACTTAAAAGACTGCAGTAAGGTAAAGATGAATACCTTAAAGCAACTGTTTAAATCACAAAACAAAGAACTATAGCTAATGACCCAAGAAATATGATGAAATAGAATCATAAAATATGCTCAATTATTCCCACGGAGGTGGACAAAGAGGAAAAGGGAAAAAAGAACAGAAGGAACAAATAGAAAACAAAGAATAATATAGTAGATTTAAACCTAAGCAGGGGTGACTGGGTGGCTCAGCCAGTTGAGCATCCGGCTTCAGCTCAGGTCGTGATCTCACAGTTCGTGGGTTCGAGCTCCACGTTGGGCTCTGTGCTGACAGCTCAGAGCCTGGAGCCTGTCTTCAGATTCTGTGTCTCCCTCTCTCTCTGACCCTCTTCTGCTCATGCTGTCTCTCTCTCTCTCAAAAATAAAGAAAAACATTAAAAATTTTTTTTAAATAAACCTAAGTATATAAGTAATCTCATTAAATTTCAATGATCTACACATCAAATTAAAAGGCAGAGGTTTCCAGACTTGGTTAAAAAAAAGAGCAAGACCCAACAATATGGTGTATAAATAAAGCCAACCTTGGATAGGTTAAAAGTAAAATGATGGGGGGGAGAAAATTCCATGCCAACACTAATCAAAAGTTGGAGAAGCTAAATAACAAAGTATATTTCAGAGCAAAGAGTATTACAAGATGCAAAAAGTTATGTCATAATGCTATAAGGCTTAAATCATCACAAGGACATAAAAAACATAAACACTCATGCATTTAACAGAGCTTGAAAATATATGGATCAAAATCTGATTGGACTTGCAAGGAGAAATGGACCAATCCACAATTACATTCAGAGAGTTCAGTATGCCAATAATGGATAGAAAAAAATAGAAATCGGTACTTTATAGAAGACTTGACCAACTAATTTGATCTTATTTACATTTATACAATATTGCACTCAACAACAGCTGAATGTACATTTTTTTCAAGTGCATATAATACACTTATTAAGCTAGACCATATTCTGGACCAGCAGACAAGCTTCAGTAAATTTTGAAAGATTCAAGACATACAAAATATATCCTGTGACTACAGTGGTATTAAATTAGAAATTAATAACAGAAAGTCATATGGAAAATCTTCACATATTTGGTAACCAAAGAACACTTTTCTAAATAATCCTTGGGTAAATGCAGTAACCAAAAAATAAATGAGAATGTATATTGAACTGACTAAAAGTGAAATGCAATATATTGGGATTTGTGGGATGTTTAAAGCAGAACTTAAGAGGAAATTTGTAGCATTAATTTATTAATTATGTAATTATTATTTATATTATTAATTATTTAATAATTAGTAGCTTAAATTATAATGCTACAAATTCAAACCAATGAGCTTGAATTTAAGCACAATCAAGAGGAGGAAAATAACAAATTAAACCCCATGTGTTAATAAAAGAAAGGAAACAAATATGATCAAAATGAAAATCAATGAAATAGGGAGAAAAAAGGAGAAAATCAGTGCAACCAAGAGCAATAAGAGATCAGTAATATTGCTCAACTTCCAGCCAAACTGATCAGGAAAAAAAGAGAGAAGACAAAAATTTGCAGCTTCAGGAACAAGAGAGGCAACATCACTACAGAATCCATAGATTCTACAAGGATAATATGGAAATATTATTAACGACTTTATGCCTATATTTTACAACTTCCATTTAATGGAAAAAATTCCTTTGAAGACACATATTACCAAAGTTCATTCAAGGAGAACTGATAATCTAAATAACGTTATGTCTATTAAAGAAATTGAATTTGTAGGGACACCTGGATGAGTCAGTCCATTAAGTGTTCTACTTCGGCTCACATCATGATCTCATGCTTTGTGAGTTCAGGCCTAGTGTCAGGCTCTGTGCTGACAGCTCGGAGCCTGGAGCCTGCTTCAGATTCTGTGTCTCCCTCTCTCTCTGCCCCTCCCCTGCTGACGCTGTCTCTCTCTCTCAAAAATAAATAAAAACATAAAAATATATACATATTAAAAAAAAGAAATTGAATTTGTAGTTAAAAATATTCCCACAGTGGGGGCACCTGGGTGGCTCAGTTGGTTAATTATCTGACTCTTAGTTTCAGCTCAGATCATGATCTCATGGTTCGTGGATTCTAGCTCCACATCAGGCTATGCGCTGATAGCACAGAACCTGATTGGAGTCTTGTCGCCTTCTCTCTCTACCCCTCCCCTGCTCACTCTCTATCTTTCTCTTTCAAAAATACGTAATAATTTTTTTTTAATTCCCATGATGAAAACTACTGTAGCAGATGGCTTTACTGGGGAATCCACCAAATGTTTAAAGAGGAGATAATACCGGGCACCTGGATGGCTCAGTCGGTTAAGCGTCCGACTTCAGCTCAGGTCATGATCTCATGCTTTGTGGGTTTGAGTCCTGCATCGGGCTGTGTGCTGACAGCTAGCTCAGAGCGTGGAGCCTGTTTTCGGATTCTGTATCTACCTCTCTCTCTGACCCTCCCCTGCTCATGCTGTCTCTATCTCTCTCTCAAAAATAAATAAAAAACATTTAAAAATTAAAAAAAAAAGAGGAAATAATACCAATTCTATGCAAATTTTACAGAAAATTTAACAGAAGATAATGCTTTTCACCTCATTCTATGAGGCCATTTCTATGCTACCCAAGCTGAGGATATTAGTAGCAAATACATAAATAAATAAACCTGCAAGCCAATAATTATCATGAATATAAATGCAAAAATTCTTAGCAATACTTTAATAAATGGAATTCAACAATATATAAAAAAGACAATACATCATATCCAACTGGTGTTTATATTAGGAAGGCAAGGTTGGTTAACGTTTGCAAATGAATCAGTGTAGTTCTCCATATTGACACAGTAAAAAGGAAAAGTCACTAAAAAAACAAAACAAAAAACAAACCTATATGATTAGCTCAATAGATTTAAAAACATGCATTTGACCAAATTCCACATCCATTCCTAATAAAATTTCCCAGTAAACTAAGAATAGAGTGCTCCTCCTCTAATTAAGTAACAGTATCTATGAAAATCCTTTAGCAAACATCAGACTTAATATCAAATGGCTGAACATTTTGTACTAAAACCAGAAAGAAGGCAAGGATGTCCATTCTCACTACTTCTCTTCAACATTGCACCGGAGAGTCTATCCAGTGTAATAAGGGAAGAAAAAGAAATTACAGGCCTCCATATTGGAAAAGAAGAAGTAAAACTGTCTTTATTTGCAGACAACATGATCATCTGTGTATAAAATCCTTTGGAACTTACAAAAAAGTACTTACAACTAATAAACAAGTTATGTAGTTCGTAGGACACAAGATCAGTGTAGGAGTTAAATCGTGTCAGAAATTGAAGAAAAAATATAAGGTAGCTTAAAAAAGATGAAATAGGGATAAAGAAAGGCAAGATCTGTACAATGAAAACTATACATTTCTAAGAGAAATTAAAGGAGACCTAAATAAAGATATACCACATATATGTATTGCAAGACTTGTATTGTCAGTTTGGTTCAATCGATCCAGTGATTCAATGCAATTCTATCAACATCCCTGCAAACCTTTTTTTATTAAAATTTATATGAAAATGAAAGAGACATACAATACCAAAAACAACTTTGATAAGAACAAAGTTGGAAAACTTATCATCTTGATTTCAAGGCTTATTGTAAAGCAACAATAATTGAGACAATGTGGAATTGGTATCCAGATAAACAATAGGTCAGTGGAAAAGTATATGCAGTCCATTTATTTTTGATGAAGGTATGGAGGTAATTCAGTGGAGAAATACTTTTTCAATGAATGGTGCTGAAACAATTGAATATTCAGATGTAAATATAATCATATGAAAACTTTCGACCCATAGTCACACCGTATAAAAAGTTAACTCAGAATGGAGCGCCTGGGCTCTATTGGTTGAGCATCTAACTCTTGGTTTCGGCTCAGGTCATGATCTCTTGGTTTGCAAGTTCGAGCCCCATATAGGGTTCTACACTATGTGGAGCCTGCTTAGGATCCTCTCCCTCTCTCTCTCTCTCTCTCTCTCCCTGTCTCTCTGCCTCTTCCCGCTCTCGCACATGCACCCTTTCTCAATAAATAAACTTAAAAAAAAAAAAATTAAAGAGGCACCTGGGTGGCTCAGTTGGTTAAGTGTCCGACTTCGGCTCAGGTCATGATCTCATGGTTCATGGGTTTGAGCCCTGTGTCGGGCTTTGTGCTGACAGCTCAGAGCCTGGAGCCTATTTTTGATTCTGTGTCTCCCTCTCTCTCTGACCCTCCCCTGCTCATGCTCTCTCTCTCTCAGAAATAAATAAAAACATTACCAAAAAAATTTTTAAGAATTAAGAAAAAAGTACTCAGAATGGATCATAGACCTCAATGTAAAGCTAAAACGTACACTTAAAATCTGAAACTATAAAACTAGGAGAAAACCTTTAATAACCTTAAATGGAACAAAGATTTTTTAGATATAGAACCAAAAGCATGATTCTTAAAAGAAAGATTGATAAGCTTGGACATCTTCAAGATTAAGAATTTCTGGTATTCAAAAGACAAGCCACAGATTGGCAGAAAACATTCGTCAATTATATATTTGATAAAGGACTTACATCCAGAGCGTATTTTAAAAACAAACTCTCAGAACTTGAAGATGGCCATTAGGAGGCTGAACTCCCTTCCTCCCATGGACACACCAAATCTACAGCTACACATGGAACATTTTCTCTGGAAGAAACCCAGAAATTAGCTAAAGTGACTCCAACACATCACGCAAATGAGGGGAAAATCCCACATTGAAATGTGTGGGAAAAGCAGAGACACATATCAATCTCACCAGAACGCAATCCCGGACACAGCAATATGCAAACAAGAGGAAACTCACAACATTTAGCTTCTCCCTGAGGAATGAAAGATTCGGACCCAACATCTAGCACTCCTGTTTATTAAGACTTCTACCCAAGGGTCACGCTCCCAGAATTTATGGCTCTGAAAACCAATGGTTCTGAAAAACAATGGGGCTTGCAACCCTGAGACTGTAGCAAACAAAGAAACAGTTCTTTGGGCTTGAGAGGACTCCCTCAGGGTTCAGTGCAGAAGCAACAGATAGAAATGTCTCTTTCCCTTAAAGAGACCTGTTTGCAGTCTGAAGGTTAGGCTCCTAATTCAACATGTACCTAGGAACTGTGTGATCCTGCCCAAGACTGGGAAGGCTGGCGAGAACCGTCTCCACATGTTCCTTCTGTTAGGAGCTTCCTGAAAAGAGTGTGTGCACATGTTTGGAGCCCTGGCTTTTGTGGCTGCACCCATGACTCACCTCTTAACTGCCTGGCCCAAGCGGCCCCAAGTGGCCAGCAGGGCTTGCATTTATGAACCCCATCCCCCACAGTAGCAAACAAACCATTCCCCCCTCCCCCCACTGTAGCAAACAAATAAACTGTTCCTAACTGGCTATCCCCCCCGGGGCTCAGTGCAAAGGGAGCAGACAGAAACTTCCAGTTCCTGGTCTTTTCCTGACAGAGGTCTATTTGCAGACTTTAAATGCTTCTCCTTTTGAGTGGGACTTCCAATCAGTGTTCATCTCACTTGCCGACTGAGCTCCTCCCCTTTGAGACACTGACAAGGTGTTGGCACGCCCTCACTATTACGAGTCAGGAAGAACAAAAAAGGTGGTTTGGACAATCGCAAAGGTTCGAGAAACAACGAAGACCTAAGCGGACTTATTGATAAGCTTCATCTCCTACCCGAGATCATTCTGTGCAGATTGGGAGAGGTGGCTGTTTTATCTAATGCACAGAAACCCACACAGAGAGTCAAGGAAAATGAAAAGGAATATGTTCCAAACAAAAGAAGATAAAACTCCAGAAACAAACCTTAGTGAAACAAAGATAAATGGTTCACCTGAAAAAGAGTTCAAACTAATGGTCATAAAAACTCCACAGAAATACAAAAAGATCATGAGAGGGGCGCCTGGGTGGCTTAGTCGGTTAAGCGTCCGACTTTCGCTTAGGTCATGATCTCACAGTTCGTGGGTTCGAGCCCCGCGTCGGGCTTTGTACTGACTGCCAGCTCAGAGCCTGGAGCCTATTTCAGTCTGTGACTCCCTCTCTCTCTGACCCTCCCCTGCTCAGGCTGTCTCTCTCTCTCTCCTAGAAATAAATAAAACATTAAAAAAATTAAAAAAAAAAAAAAACAAAAAACAAAAAGATCATGAGACTATTATGAACACTTACATGCAAACAAATTGGACGGTCTAGAAGAAATGTATAAACTTCTAAAAACATATGACTTACCAAAGACTGAATCATGAAGATCAACAGAAAATTTGAACAGAGTTACTAGTAAGGAGATTGAATCAGTAATGGAAAATCTACCAACAAAGAAAATCCAGGACCAGATGGCTTCACTGATGAATTCTACCAAACATTTAAGGAAGAATGAATACCAATCTTCCTCAAATTCTTCCAGAAAAAAAAGAAGAAAATGAAACACAAACTCATTTTATGAGGCAGCATAACCCTGATACCAAAACCAGGCAAAGACATTATAAGAAATGAAGATTACAGGTCAATATCCCTGATGAAAATAGATGCAAAAATTCTCAACAAAGTATTTACAGTCCAAATTCAATACCTCAAAAAGACCACACACGGTATCTAGTGGGATTTATTCCAGGGATGTCAGGGTTTTTCAACATCTGCAAATCGATCAGTGTGATACACCACATTAACAAAATGGAGAATTTTTAAAAAATTCAATTTCCATTCACTGGGATACCTGGGTGGCTTGGATGGTTAAGCGTCCCTGGATTTTGGCTCAGATCATGATCTCATAGTTTGTGGGATTGAGCCCCGTGACAGGCTCTGTGCTGACAGCATGGAGCCTGTTTGGGATTCTCTCTCTCCTTCTCTCTCTCTTTGCCCCTTTCCTGCTCTCTCTTTTTCTCTCTCTCTCTCTCGAAAATAAATAAATAAAACTTTTTAAAAACATCCATTCATGATAAAAACTTTCAACAAAGTGAGTGTAGAGGGAATATATGAACGTAAGAAAGACTATATATGACAAGCCCACAGCTAATATCATACTCAGTAATCAAAAGCATTTCCTCTATCATTGGGAAGAAGACACTACTTTTGTTCAACATAGTACTAAAAGTCCTAGTCAGAGCAATTAGGCAAGAAAAAGAAAAAAAAGGCATCCAAATTGGAAAGAAGTACAAGTGACTCTATTTGCAGGTGGCATGATATTATAGAGAAAACCCTAAAGCTTCCATCAAAAAGTGGTTAGAACTAATCAACAAATTCAGTCAAGTTGGAGGATACAAAATCAATATGTAAAAATCAATTCTTGGTTCTATACACTCACAACAAGCTATCGGAAAAATTCCAGGGGCACCTGGGTGGCTCAGTGGGTAGAGCATCTGGCTCTTGATTTCTGCTCAGGTCATGATCCCACAGCTGGTGGGACTGAGTCCTGCATTGGGCTCTGCGCTGACAACGTGAACCCTGCTTGGGATTCTCTCTCTCTCTTTCTCTCTCTCTCCCCCACTCTCTCCCTCTCAGCCCCTTCTCTGCTTGCACTCTTTCTCTCTGAATAAATAAATAAACATTAGATAAAAAAGAAAGCAATTCCATTTACGTTGCATCATAAGGAATAAAACAGCTACGAATAAATATAACCAAGGAATTTAAAAATCTGTACACTGTAAAGTATAAGACATTGATCAAAAACATTAACTAAGACAAATAAATGGAAAGAATTTCCATGCCCATGGATTAGAAGAATTAAGTCAAAATGTCCATACTATTTTTTTTTAATTTTTTAATGTTTTATTTATTTCTGAGAAAGAGAGAGACAGTGTGAGTGGGGGAGGGCCAGAGAGAGAGACACAGAATCCGAAGCGGGCTCCAGGCTCTGAGCTAGCTGCCAGCACAGAGCCTGATGCAGGGCTTGAACCCACGAACCGTGAGATCATGACCGACGCTTAACCAACTGAGCCACCCAGGCGCCCCAGTGTCCATACTGTTTAAAGCCACCTACAGAGTCAATGCAACCTCTATCAAAATGTCATGGCATTTTTCACAGAAATAGAAAAAACAGTCCTAAAATTTGTAATGAACCACAAAAGACCCTAAAGAGCCAAAGCAATCATGAGAAAGAGCAAAGTGAAAACCATTACACTTCCTTATTTCAAACACTATTACTCAGCTCTGTTGTATTCAGAACAGTACAGTATTGGCATAAAAACAGACACATTGATGAATGGAACAGAATAGAGAACCCAGAAATAAACCCATGCATATATGGTTAATTAATTGAAAACCAAGGGGGCCAAGTGTGTATAGTCAGGGAAATATAATGTCTTCAATAAATGGTGTTGGGAAAGCTGGACAGCCACATGCAACATAAAGAAACTAGACCACTATCTTATACCATACACAAAACTCTCAAAATGGGTTAAAGACTTGAATGTAAGACCTGAGACGATAAATCTCATAAAAGAACACACAGGGGAAGTCTCCTTGACATCCGCCTTAACAAGATTAGATTTTTTGGATTTGACACCAAATGCAAAGGTTACAAGAGCATGAATGAATGAATGGGACTACATCAAACTAAAAAGCTTTTGCACAGCAGAAGAAACCATCAAAAATATGAAAAGGCAACCTATGGAATGGAAGAAAACATTTGCAAATTATATATCTGATAAGGGATTAATATATAAAATATACAAAGAACTCATACAACTTAGTAACAAGAAAGAAAGAATATAAAAGTATATAAGTTACTCAAAAAATTAAAAATAGAACTACCATATGATCCAACAATTCTACTTCAGGGTATATATCTGAAGGATAATCACTATCTCAAATGTATACCTGCACCTCCCAACCTCCCCGCCCCCCCCTCCCCCCCATTCATTGCAGCACTTTCTACAGTAGCCAAGACTTGGAAACAACTTCAGTGTCCACTGATGGATGAGTGGATAAAGAAAGTGTGAGATAGGCAGGTAGGCAGGTAGGTGGGTAGGTTCGTAGGTATATATACATCGATTGATATACTGTTTTCCATAGTGGCTGAACCCCTTTACATGTCCTCAAATAGTCCACAAGGGTTCTCTTTTTTTTAATGTTTATTTCTGAGAGAGACAGAGAGAGGCAGAGCCTGAGTGGGAGAGGGGCAGAGAGAGAGAGGGAGACACAGAATCTGAAACAGGCTTCAGGCTCCGAGCTGTCAGCACAGAGCCCATCTTGGGCTCAAACCGTGAGATCATGACCGGAGCCGAAGATGGATGCTTAATCAACTGAGCCATCCAGGCGCCCTACAAGCGTTCTTTTTTGTCCACATCCTTACCAACTCTTGTCATCTTTTGTCTTTTAAATGATAGTCATTCTAACAGGTGTTAGATAACATTTCATTGTGGGTTTTTTCTTTTTTCTTTTAAAAGTTTATTTATTTATTTTGAGAGAGAAAAAGACAGCCCAAGCAGGGAAGGGACAGAGAGAGGCAGAGAGAGAGAATCCCAAGCAGGCTTCGCACTGCCAGCGCAAAACCAGACGTGGGTCTCTAACTCATGAAACTGTGAGAAAATGACCAGAGCTGAAATCCAAGAGTCAGATGCTTAACCAACTGAGCCACCCAGGTGCCGCCTCATTGTGATTTTGATTTGCATTTCCTTAATGATTAGTGATGTTGCCCTCCTTGGAAAAAGGAGGCACAATTTCCAACCAGACTTCCTTTTCCTCTCTTTCTCTCTCCCTCTTTTTTTCCCTTGTTGCTATTGAGATAGGTATCTATCTATTTATGAATATCATCCCACTGTGAAAAAAGAAAGAAGTCCTTCTATTCTTGACAACACGAACAGACCTTGAGGGCATTATGCTAAGTGAAATAAGTCAGAGAGAGTAGGACAAATACTGCGTGAGCTCACTACTATGTAGAATCTAAAATATCAAACTCACAGAAACAGAACAGATTGGTGGTTGTCGGAGGCATGAGGAGGGGTTGGGAGAAATGGGTGAAGGTGGTCAAAAGGTACAAACCTCCAATTATAAAATGAATTCTGGGGATGTAATTGTATACCTTAACCTTATACAATGCTACATGTTGACAATAACACAATAAAACTAGGAGAAAAAAATCAATCAAAACTCAATAATAAGAAAAGAAACAACCCAATTTTAAAAGACATGTGTTGGACAAAACATGTGGACAGAAACACTGCCAGAGAACATACAGTATGTCATATAGGCATCTGAAAGGATACTCAACATCATTCGTAGGAAAATAGATATTCCAATCACAATGAGATATTATGTGCCTTGTACTTATGTACTTAGTACAAGGGCTAAAATTAAAAATTCTCGTCATACCAAATGTTGGTGAGGATGTGAGTACCACAACTGAAATCCCCATACAATGACAATAGGAATATAAAATGATACGACTTCTTTGGAGAGCAGTTTGGCACTAGAAAGTTACATAGACACCTCCCTCCCCTATGATTTGGGTACTCTAATCCTTGGTATTTAGTCAAGAAAAATAAAAGCATGTCCATACCAAGACTTTCATACAGATATTCATAGCAGCTTTATCTGTAAGAAGCTAACCGTAGAAACAATTCAAATTCTATCAACAGGTAAATGAATGAAAATATTGTGTCGTATCTATATAATAGACTACTACCCTTCAGCTAAAAGGAATGAACAACTGATATGTATGACAATAGGGATGAATCTAAAAGTAATACATAGTGAAAGAAGCCAGACAAAGACAGAAATTTCATACTATATGATTCCATTTATATGAAATTCTGGAAAATTCAAGCTAATCTATAGTGACAGAAAGGAGATCAGAGGTTGCTTGGCATGTGGCTGTGGGGTGAGTAGGAGGGAGGGATTACAAAGAAGCATGTGGAAACTTCTGGGGGTAAATAAGTTCACTATCTTGACTGTGGCAATTGTTTTACAGATAGATCTGTATTTATGTCAAAATTATGCATTTTACATATGTTCAACTTACTGGATATTAATTATGCTGAATAAAACTATTTGAAAAAAGAATAGGAAGGGGGAAAAAACCACTAGGGAATAGAATAGGGCAGGGAAAGACTTTGAACTCTCTAATTTTTCTTTGTTTTGTTTTCCCCATCCCTTACAGTTGTGCTCATTTGATTTCCTTTTTTTTTTTTAATGTATTATTTATTTCTGAGAGAGAGAGAGAGAGAGACAGCATGAGCAGGGGAGGGTCAGAGAGAGAGGAAGATACAGAATCTGAAACAGGCTCCAGGCCCTAAGCTGGCAGTCAGCACAGAGCGTGAAGCGGGGCTCAAACCCACGAACCGTGAGATCACGACCTGAGCCTAAGCCGGACGCTTAACCAACTGAGCCACCCAGGCGCCCTTCATTTGATTTCCTTTAAAAGGTTGGGGTTGGGGCACCTGACTGGCTCAGCAGGAAGAGCTTGTACCTCTTGATCTCGGGGTCATGAGTTCAAACCCCACTTTGGGTGTAGAGATTGTTTAAAAAAGGGAAAAAAAAAAAAAAGGCTAGGAGCTATACTAAGGGAATTAAAAAGTATGTAATGACTACATGCTGATGTGATTGTAGTAAAACTATTAAATTCACACCTTACGTGTAGCTACATAAATTGGTTTAGCACCTTTGAAAAACCAAATGGCAATGCATTCCAAGAACCTTTTAAGTATGTTTATATCTTTTAATCCACTAATTCCACTTCCAGAAATTTATATTAAGGAAATACCATTTTATTTTATTTATTTTATTTCATTTTATCTTATCTCATTGTATCCTATTTTATTTTAAGTTTATTGATTTTGAGAGAGAGACAGAGTGCGTGTATTTGTGGGCAGGGGAGGGTCAGAGAGAGAGGGAGACAGAGGAACCCAAGCAGGCTCTGCACTGTCAGCTCTGAACCCAACGTACCGCTCTATCCCATGAACTGTGAGAGCATGACCTGAGCCGAAGTCGAGAGTCAGACGCTTAACCGACTGAGCCACCCAGGCACCCCAAGAAATACCATTTTAAAAGTGACAAGCTTAGTGAAGTATTTTAAATGATGGATGGAAGACAAACCCTAAGATGTGTAACACAAGGGAATGATTAGGGTCATTCTTGTTAGGGCCATTAAAGGAACACAAATCAACTGCCTACAGTATCTATCATAAGAAATGCTTATGACATATATTATTTTCAAAATGAGAATATAAAATGATTTATACTCTATTAATACAATTAGTTGAAAGCTATGTATACAGATGGGAAGGGAGCAAGGAAAGTGCTTTGTTAGGATGTCAGGATTTAGTGTGAATTTTCGCTTACAATTCCACTTAAATTGGTATAATATGTCTTCTTTAATAAATAATAAAATAATAAAGACAGATGAAAACAAACCAGAGAACGTGGCCTAATATGTAGTTCTCATAGTTGCAATCGTGAGATTTTCATCAGATTATAAGGTACAAAGATGAGTGATCACATACATTTATCTTCTGTCTACCAGGAGTCTACTCAAATGACAGAAAAAATGTTTTAAGTCTTATTTATTTATTTTGAGAGAGAAAGAGTGAATGTGAGCTGGGAAGTTGCAGAGAGAGATAGAATCCCAAGAAGGCTCCATGCTGTCAGAGCTGAGCTCAATGAAGGGCTCGATCTCAGAAACCAAGAGATCATGACCGAGCCGAAATCAGGAGATGGACACTTAACTGACTGAGCCACCTAGCCCCCCCAATGACAATTCTATTTTAAAGACATAAACTTTTAAGGACAAAGACACTGGAGAAGCAGAAAATAAAATTTAGAAAGCTTTGAAGAACATCAAGAAAGCCAAGTTGTAAGATACAGGATGAGAAAACTGAAAAGCAACCTGATGTCCACTGAAGAGCCCCCAAAAGGGTATAAATTGCTAGTACCGTCTCCCAGAATTTGGGGAGAGAGGAGTGTCCTCTGGGGAATCTGAATAGCCTGTGACAAAACCTAAAAAATAACCATACAGAGAAGATGGGGCAGTGAGTCAAGCCACGTCCACAGAGCTTATGATGCATGCTTTGGGCTTCATTCTTTTTTTTTTTTTTTTTTTAATTTTTTTTTAATGTTTTTTATTTATTTCTAGGAGAGAGAGAGAGAGAGAGACAGCGTGAGCAGGGGAGGGTCAGAGAGAGAGGGAGTCACAGACTGAAACAGGCTCCAGGCTCTGAGCTGGCAGTCAGCACAGAGCCCGACGCGGGGCTCAAACCCACGAACCGCGAGATCATGACCTAAGCGAAAGTCGGACGCTTAACCGACTAAGCCACCCAGGCGCCCCTTTGGGCTTCATTCTTATGTACAAACACATTGTCGAGGACCATCAGTCATTGGGGCAAACCATCCAAGTGAAAGGAGAACAGAAAGTGAAGGACAGAGAAAGAAATCAAAGAAATAATTCAAAAAACTTTTCCAAAGGGAAGAATACAAATTTCTGGATTCGAAAGTCCCCCTGAGCATCTAGCACAATGGATAAAATAGACTCTCCATAAGGCACATAATTCTAAAAATTGAAGACAAAATTGCTTGGGTGCAAATAATCAGTTCCTCAGTTGCCCAACCCTTATTTCAAATTCTTAGCAGCCTCTACCCTTCTTTCAAATGCTCAATATCACAATGGACAGCACAAAGACTATTTCTGTCATTGCAGAACCTTCTATTAGACAGCACTGCTCTAAGCACCCCTGCTCCTGGTTTATCATAAGACTTATTTTTTATGAAGTTATATTTCCTATGCACTTTCCTATGCACCTTTGCCAGATTACGTTTCGTTTTGTTTCGTTGTACAATGAATACGTACTTTCTTTTCCAGGTGTGCGTGTTATCAACATCGTTGTCTTTATTTTGTTTTACAGTTGTTTTTTCAGCAATGATATTTGAGACTGTTACAAATCAAGATCTGCCTGTGATCAAGTGTGTTTTAATCAATCATAAGAACAATGATTCATCACTGGGGATATCATCATCGTATCCCATGGTAAAGTAATGTTAAAATTCTAACTTTAGCTATTTTTTTAGAGAGACCATACTTCGTAAGTTCTCGAGGCCTACCGTGGCCACATGGGTTTTTCTTTCTGTATGTTTACGTATATTATGTATTCATAATGCACTCCATTCCATCCAGATCATGTTCTCCCGGGTTTGAATTCAGGAAGGACACTGATACTGAGCATGAATAAGTAACAGGAATTACCCTTTCTCCTTAAAGAGAATCCAAGCCTCTCCCTCAAACCTGAGTCCCTCATTTCCAACTGCCTCCTGGATATAGGTAAAATGGGTTCTCCATTTGCTCCTTAAAATCTACCTATATATATTTTATTTCATTTCTACTTCCCCAAACCTGCTCCTATACTTGTATTAGTTGATTTCTGTTTCTGGCCCTGTCTAGTTCCCAGGCTTGAAAGGTCGGCATCATTTTGGACCACTTCCTCTCCTTTACCTTTACCTTCGGTCAGTTACCAAGTCGTGTCCATTTCCTTTCTTTGATTGGTCTCCTATACACACCTCCTGTTCTCTGGTCTCACAGACACTTCCCGAATTCAAGCCCTCATTGTCTCCCCGCTAAACACAATAATATTGCAAGTGACTTCTTCCTTCTAGATTTCTTCTCAGATAGGGCTTCCAGACTGTTCTTTCTGAAGCACAGCTACATCCTCCACTGCCGGGCTTGGACCCTTCAGTGTCTTCCTGTAAAGCTGACATGCAGATTGCTCTGGCATCTGACTCTGGCTCCTTCGGGTTCCAACTTTGTTCTTCATTACCCTTCTCTTCCATGCAGCTCATATAGCAGCTTAGGTATTTACTCAAAGAAAGGAAGCTTAAATAAATAGAGAACTGAAAATATTACAAAATATTAGAAATATACAATCAAAAGTGAACATAAATTAGCCAATTCCATGAGCATTTTCAGTTAAGGATTCATACCAATATATAGTCACTCTGTTTTCTTTTACGTGGGTATAATACCTAAACACATGACATGATGCCCTGAACTTCACTCCCCACCCCCTAAAATCAGAGACATTAAAAATATCCTCAAGTGTGAACTTTATAAGAATGTAAAACTTCTGATTTAACACACGGTTTTTAATGCAGATTTTTAACAGAAATTGGCATCGTAACATATTGTTTATTAATAATTAAGACATTTTGCCTACACGGTATTTCAGTGTGGACAAAAAATTATTAATATTATTTGCTATGATGTCTTAAACTTTTACTGTCTTTTCAACTTAAGAAAAATCGCTGCTTACATTGAAGTGTTTTTTTATAAAATACAATCTTCAAACAAAAGCTAATAATCGTCTTGGCTCCTAGTAGTATTAAGTCCTGCATTATTTTTTTCATGCAGTATTGATGGTATTCTTATGCAATATTCAAGATTGGATTAAGACCGAGTAGCTCTCAAATAGCATTAAACAGACAATCCAGCAAATCCTCGATGATGCAAAGATGAGCAGTCTGCAGAATAAGCTTTTACCTCCTTGAAGTCGAAGCTACTCTTTTTGGGTATTTTCCTACTTTATTTTTTTTTTAATATTTTTATTTATTTCTAGGAGAGAGAGAGAAAGACAGTGTGAGCAGGGGAAGGTCAGAGAGAGAGGGAGATACAGACTCTGAAATAGGTTCCAGGCTCTGAGCTGGCAGTCAGCACAGAGCCCGACCTGGGGCTCGAACCCACGAACCGCGAGATCATGACCCAAGTGAAAGTTGGACACTTAACCGACTAAGCCACCCAGGCGCCCAGGTATTTTCCTACTTTAATGTGAAGTGGGTTGTTAGGATAGCAGTGCTCTTTAAATTAATGTTTTAGAGGGGCACCTGGGTGGCCCAGTCGGTTGAGCGTCCGACTTGGGTTCACGTCATGATCTCACAGTTCGTGGGTTCCAGCCCCGCATCGGGCTCTGTGCTGACTGCCAGCTCAGAGCCTGGAGCCTGTCTTCGGATTCTGTGTCTCCCTCTCCCTCTGACCCTCCTCTGCTCACGTTGTCTCTCTCTCTCTCAAAAATAAGTAAAACATTAAAAAAAATTTTTAAATAAATTAATTAATGGTTTAGATTTCATCCACAGTTCACATTGCTCAGTTGAGACGTTTTTCTTTTTCTTTTTTAAAAAATTTTTTAATGTTTATTTATTTTTGAGAAAGATAGAGCACGAGCAGGGGAGGAGCAGAGAGAGAGACATAGAACCCAAAGCAGGGTCCAGGCTCTGACCTGTCAGCACAGAGCCTGACACGGGGCTTGAACTCACAAACTGTGAGATCATGACCTGAGCCAAAGTCAGTCGCCTCACTGACTGAACGACCCGGGCGCCCCACATGAGCTGCCTCTCTGGATATCTTACAGTCGGGGGTGTTTTGAATAACCCAGCACTCTAGTAGACAAAACTTGGCGATGTAACTGGAATAAATAGGCAACTACATCTTTAGCTGTGTTACCAGCATATCCTAGAACCAAAGTAACAGGATTTTACTGTCCCACAATCCACTTACTTGTTTAAAATCATCACTTATCATTTTCTGTTTGATGGCGAATGTGGCTCAGTTTCTCCACTACAAGGTCACCATTTTTTCTCTTTGTAATCAACAAGTATCTGGGAGAAGATGTAAATATCTAGTTTCTCCTCCCATTTTCACCTACTGACTTTAGCACCCATTGGTGGATCTTGCCACAACAGTTTGACTGTGACGTTTGCCTAAGGGTGATTCTCTTTTTCCCTCATTCCCTCTACGTTTATAAATTGGAATTCTGTGACAAAGAGTTATCTCTTCTTTGTATTTCATTTATTTATATCAGTATGGACTCAGAGACATTTATTTTATTCTATGAGTTATGACCTGAGACTATCATTTTCATTACGTTATTCGGATTTGTCCAGCTTAGGCCAGTGGGAGCTACTTCATATTGATTTCTGTGTCATTTCAACACATTCCTCATTTTCTCAAGCACTTCCTTACTTTCCATTGCGATAGTACAGTTCAGACTCATCTTGTATTATTCCTACCTAAGCCCTGGAATTAACCATTTCTCAAAAAAAACACTGATGTTTTTTGGAGAATAGTGTTTAGAAACCAAGGTCTGAGTTGGGTGTGCTCATTGCTATTGGGACATCATGGCCCTTCAGGAAATGTATGTACATATACTAACCCCCAACACCTCCCCCCATCGTGCATGTGTCCGTGCATGCGCGCACACACACACACACACACACACACACACTATCTCTCTATCATCTTTACATCTATCTATTTACTTATCTATGTATATATCACCATAAATCATGCTGGTAACTCTAATATCAATTCAACATCAAAGGGTTTATTCTACCTTTTCCTCTTCCCAGTTTTGTACTTTGCTCTTTGATAGTAAGAAACCTGGTCCTAATTATCTGTAATAAATGACTTATGTAAACCTAGTATATATATAAACCAATTTCAGAATCGATGACCCACACCCCAGTGGAAACAGAATTACTAACTGGAATACAGTCTTTGTGTACAATTCTTTCTGTCTTTAACTTTATAGTATCCAACGCAATACTTTTCTTTTTTTTAAGTTTATATATTTTTGAGAGATGGAAAGAGAGCACAAGTGAGTGCAGGCAGAGAGAGCAAGAGGCAGAAAATCCCAAGCAGGCTCTACGCTGTCAGTGCAGAGGCTGATGTGGGACTTGAACTCATGAGCCATGATATCATGACCTGAGCCGAAATCAAGAGTCAAATTCTTTATTGACTGAGCCATGCAGGCGCCCCTACAACGTAATATTTTTCAAAGTAATTTATGTTAGTTCTTTTCTCTCCAGCCCTCTTCACTATGGTTACATTGTTTATCTGTTATGCAATTAAATTCTCTCTCTCTCTCTCTCTTTTTTTTTTTTTTTTGGTATTCCATTTTGGGTCCCCCTAATATCCTGGTTAATTTTTTAATTATTTATTTATTTCTCGTGTATGTGAAACATGTCCATGATCCTAGACGCCAAAGCGATATAAAAAGATATACTCAAAGAAGTATTACTCCTTCTTCATATCTATAACCACGTTTCCATCCCTTTTCTACCTACCTCCTGTATATAGCCAATCCCTTTAGATCATTTATCTTATTCCTAGATTTCTTATGCACACATGAGCAGATACATGTGTATTTTTTAATCCCTTTCTTTCTTACATGAAATGTAGTATGCTTGAAAGTGGATACTTTTTGCACTTCGTTCTCTTCACCTAACAGTATATCCAGGAGATCACTCCATATCAGATCATCCACATCAGGAATGGCCTCATGTTTCTTCAAAGCTGCATAGTACTCTACCATATGGATATACTATGGCTTACTCAACCACTCTTCCATGTACGAGTATTTTGGTGGTTTTCAATATTTTACAATTACTTGCTCATAGGTATAGGTTTATAGGTGCAGTTCTTGAAGTGGGTTTGCTGGCCCAAAGGATGAGTGTACATGAGTTGTTTTTTGTTTTGTTTTGTTTTGTTTTGTGGTAGGTTTCACACCTAGCATGGGGCCCAACACAGGGCTTGACCACATAGCCCTGAGATCAAGACCTGAGCTGAGATCGAGTCGAACACTTAACCAGCTGAGCCACTCAGGTGCCCAAGCACATGTAGTTGTACTAGCTATAGATGGCCCCCAGAAGGGTTGTGCCAGCATGCATGCCTCCAGAAATGTGTAGAATAGCAGCTTCCTCACAACCCCACCAACAAAATGTATGGTCATACTTCAAAATTTTTGGCAGATTGACAGATAAGAAGTAATATTTCAGTGTTGTTGTTTTTAAGTTTATTTATTTATTTTCAGAGAGAGAATGTGAGCAGCAGAGAGAGGGAGAGAGAGAGAGAGAGAGAGAGAAAGAATCCCAAGCAGGCTCTGCACTGACAGCATGGAGCCTGACATGGGGCTCAAACTTGAGAACTGTGAGATCATGACCTGAGCTGAAACCAAGAGTCAGACTCTTAACCGACTGAGCCCCCCAGTCACCCCTCAGTGTTGCTTTAATTTGTACTTGCGAATTACAACTGAGTTCGAACATTTTTTCATATGTTCAAGGACGATCCTTGAGATCTTTCTTTGGTGAACTATCTGTTCAGTTCTTTTTCCCAATTTTCTGTTGTGTTTTGGTCCTGCATCCTTCATTGTTAAAAAATTCTTTATATATTGGGGGTATTTATTTGTAGCCTGTGTTGCAAATATTTTCTTCCAACATGTCAGGTTTTCTTTAATTTTGTTTTTTTGTTTTTACTTTATTCTGTGCCTATCTTTTAAGACCCATCTCAATTTCTGGACCTCAGTGAAATATCCCCATTACCCCCATCCCAGCTTGGAAGTTTCTTCTCTCTTCTCTGAAGTGCCCGAGCACTCAAATTTACCTCTCAGAGTAGTTGGTACCTTTTTGTGGGGCACACCCTATCTCTCCTGGTGTTTTAATTTTTCCTTCCCATGGACTTGAAACTCTTTAAGGACAAAATCAATGTCTTTTCTTCCATAGCGCCCAGTAGATGGTCTAGCACTTATCAGATATTGAGCAAAGGAACTTACCAGTTACTTGCTGAATAAATAAAGGCAGAAAGCCAGAAGTATGGCCTATGATCGGTAGCAGAAGACCTACCCTGCTCCCCCCATGAAGAAGCTTGTATGTGTATGTGTTTGTGTGCGTGTGCGTGCTGGGCTGCGTGTTAGGAGAGTAAGAGGTTAAGGGCCCAGAGACAGCAGTTGCTACCACACCCTCCTCTCAATAGATCTCAGTTGCGTAAAGCAGGCAAGAAGTGCGGTGGTGGCGATAAGCCTATGGTGGGGAAGGGGAGGATCTGCCCAGAAAATATTTTGGTTTTGAAGTTCCTTCTAACACAGATACCAACTTACTGCTGCCATGTAGATTCTTATCTACATACCAATAATCACAAACACAGTTACCCATGTGTTATGAGTTTTATGACTATTGTTTGTATATTAGTTTGCTAGAGTGGCCGTAATACAGTATCACATACTGAGTGACTTAAGCAACTAATTTATTGTGTCATAGTTCTGGAAGCTAGAAGTGTGAAGTCTAGATGTCCTCGGGCTTGGTCCCTTCTGAAGGCTGAGGGAGGGCTCTGTTCCAGGCCTCTCTCGCTGGCTCATAGAGTTCTATCTTCACTTTCTTTTCTTTACCCTTTTTTTTTTAAGTTTATTTATTTATTTTGAGAGGGGGAGAGAGCAGGGGAAGGACAGAGAGAAGGAGAGAGGGAATCCCAAGCAGGTCTGCACTGTCAGTACAGAGGCCAACACAGGGCTCGAACTCATGAACTGTGAGATCATGACCTGAGCCAGGATCAAAAGGGAGCCACCCAGGCGCCCCACTATGGTGCTCTTCCTGGTGCGTGTTTTCTTCAAATTGCCCCTTCTTATAAGGACACCAGTCCCCCTGGTTTAGAGCTCACCTTAATGGCTTCATTTTAACTTGATCACCTGTGGAAAGGCCTTACTTTAAATACGGTCACCTTCTGGGGCGCCCAGGTGGCTCCGTCACTTGAGCGTCCCACTTCGGCTCAGGTCATGATCTCTCAATTTGTGAGTTCGAGCCCCGCGTCGGGCTCTGCGCTGACAGCTCGGAGCCTGGAGCCTGCCTCAGATTCTGTCTCCCTCTCTCTCTGCCCCTCCCCCAATGGCGCTCTGTCTCTCTCTCTCTCAAAAATAAATAAAAACATTAAAGAAACAAAAAAGGTCCCAGCTAAGAAGAGGATGCATTAAACATGCCCCTGTAGTAAATTCACATTGTTTCCACATAGGCGTCAGAGCCCCCAGAGGACCTTGGATGTGCCTTGAAGCCGGAGAGCCCAGAGGCGGTGTACGGGGCAGCCGCTGTGCAGGTAGACATGTCTGCGTCCGTCACACTGCAAGTGCTGGTCAACACCCCAGGCAACATTTCCTGTCTCTGGGTCTTCAACCACAGCTCCCTGAATTGCCGGCCTCACTTTGACTTACAAAACAGGTAAGAGTGTGGGATGATGGGGTGGAGAAGGTACACCCACGATCACTTTGGGGAGGAAAACATCCTGGCCACAGAATGGGGTTCATATGCAGTTTCTTTTCAAATTCCTATCCCTGCCCATGGTAACGCTTATCTCCAGAGAGATAACAAATGAAAAATAAAGTTAGGACCTGAATACATGGCAGTAGCTATTTGTCAAACCCCTAGGACGAACAACACAAAAAGCGAACTCTAATGTAAACTATGAACTGGAGTTAGTACCCATTGGGTCACCAGTTGGAACAAATATAGCACACCTGTGCAAGATGTTCATCATAGGGAAAACTGGGGGGCCGGGGGTATATGCAGGGACTCTGTACTCTCCACTCAATTTTTCTGTAAATCTAGATTTACTCTAAACAACAAAAAAGAAGCCTGTTAACTTAGAAAATTACGTGTAGATCTATAGATACAGTTAGGGCCTAAGAAGGCAGTGAATGGCTGGAAAAATGTAAAACAAACAGTGAAAGAGTATTTGGGATGTTTAGGGTGTCTTGTTTTTTTTAACTGGATCTTTCTGAAAGGTAAAAAGTCAGAAACGTTTCATTACATTCTATGTAAAGTAGGCAGAAGCTTCTTTTTGGGAAACATTCAGGGAAGGAACACTTGGGTTTAATCTGTCTTGTCCCACAGTGTGGCAAGCATGATCGCAATGATGGGCGATGGTCACAAAGAGTTTTAGGAAGACACTGATCTGTGTATGAGGAATGTTGGTCTCCTGACCTAGAAAAAATACTGCTGCCAAGAATTGTGACCTAATGGCCAAGTTTGGATCTAACTCTGTGCCGATTGCTGCCCTCTGCTGTCCCAGTCCCTGTTGAAGATACCGGACAGGAGCAGGAAGAAAGCGGCACAAGCCATTTAAATGCCCGCTTAATACTTCTAAGACTACTTTTATCTCTAGTTCTTGGGGGTGTTCTGGGGTCCCATGGTGTAGAGGGGTGTAGAGGAGGCATTGTCTTTCCAGAAACAGTACAGGGAGTGGTACCTAAGTGGTCCACAGGGGGTATCCTGCCTGCCTCAAGTATGGAGGGGATGAGTCTGTGACCGACTCGTACCAAGTATTTGCGTTTGTTTCTTTAAGGTCAGACAAACTCACGAGTAATTTTTAGGACGGTAGCTATACTTCTGAAGTTTGGTTCCAAATCTTGGAGCACATTCATTTTCCTTTCCTCTTTTGAGACCGTATTACTCACTTCTGTTTTTTGGTCACTGTATCTTGGGGTTAAACCAAAGCACTTTGGCTTAAAGAAATGTTCCGGTAACTTTCTTAAAATGTTATGCCACAATAGTTCTCACTGGATTGAGACCAAAAGGCAAAGTAAAAATGTAGGGATCTTTTCATTCCATGATGGGGTGCCTTTTTTGATTTTAGGACAGACGGTCCCATTTGTTGTCACGGTCATGGATTGATTAACTTAATACCAACACTATTCAACTTTTCCAAGCACGGAATTATAGCAACTTGTCTCTGGGCTCAGGGCCAGAAGGCTTGAACACCTAGGCTTTGATAACTTTCTTACAGTTTTGTGTGTTATACAAAAAGGTTCACAAGTGATAGGAGGAGAGTGAATGGTTCAGAGAAAGAAGGCACATCCCCAAAATATCTACAGAGGCAAATCAAACACGGATCCTACTTTTACTGTCATTATGAGCGCAAGCACACGTATTCTTGAACCATGCAGTCTGGGGCTCTGGGGCAGGGTGTCTCTGATATAGTGTGCATTTGGATTTCCTGGGGACCTTGTTAAAATGCAGATTCTGATTCTATGTCTGGGCGGGGCTCAGAGTCCGCCTATCTGTCGACTCCCAGCTGGAGCTCACGCAGTTGGAGAAAGACCAGGCCGTGAGTAGTATGGATTGAAAGGTCAGAAAGTGTAAATTTACACCCAGCATTACTCAACAAACTACTAGAGGATATTTTAAGCTTTAATGAGAACCGGTATTAACCAAACAACACATCAGAAGTTGTTTCCTTGAAGAGATGGCTCCCAGCCAAATTTATCTTTACCAAGTTTCCAAAAAGTTAAAAAGCTCAAACACTGAGACCTCTGTCTCCTTCCCTATCTGTGATTTCCTCCTTCCCATAGGATAATGCCTTGTGTTAGATCTCGCTTGAATTGGATCATCTAGAGAGAGACACACGCAAAACAATGCTTCTTATCTCTGTGTTTCTCGCTTGTATAGTAATCTGGGTCTCCAACTTTGGAACTGAGGCTGGCAGCCAGATGACTGGGCAATATAACTGAGGAGGGTGGCTCGTCATTGAAGGGAATGGCCCCTTATTGCTAACGGGAGTGGACCCCCAAACCTGTGCATTTTTGGACGGGAGTGTTCCCTCCAAGAGGCTAGAGAAGCCTGACATGAAGGTGCCAGAATGGAGGTCACTCACTCTGAAAATGAGGGACTGAATAAAAGTCAAAGTCAAACTAACAAGGCTCAGGCTGAGTGAGAAGCTGGGTTCTCCACAGAGCAGCCAGCCCCCCGGGGGCCACAGTCAGCGACGGAATGAGAGCCACCGAGCCGCCTTCTGACTCAGTATGAAATTTTATGTTTTAGTTTCACACGTTTTCCAAAATAACTAGTTCTCTTTCTTGTTTTGCTTTGTTTTGGTTTTCAGAGGGGTTGTTTCCATGGTCATTTTGAAAATGACAGAAACCCAAGCTGGTGAATACCTACTTTTCATTCAGAGTGAAGCTACCAATTACACCATCTTGTTTACAGTGAGTATAAGAAGTAAGTGCACCTTGCTATTCGATATTCACGATATTCCAAAGGGACGGTTTAGAATCCGTGAGCTTTCCGTCCACTGCTCAAGGACACAGTACCTCAGGTTTCCCTCAACGTGTAGCTGAAACGATTGCACTCACTTCAACCATCCGTATAACCTGTTGAGACGCTCTGACGTGCCCCGTGGACTATCAAAATGAGCACTCTTCAAAACCCAGGACACTCTCTATTCGGCCTTGCCCTCACCCATTTTTTTTTTCAGCGACCTATGACTGATCACTTAATCTCTCCGAACCTTCAATTTCCTAGCTGTAAAACGCGTCTAAAAATGCACCTCTCACGGGGTCCTAGCAGCACCCATTGGAGGTGATGGAAACGTTTCTGTCTAACAATGGAGTCACTGGCTGCGTGGTGCCATTGGACACATGAAATGTGGCCAGTGTGCCTGGGGACCAAGGTCTTAACTGAACTTGAGTAACCACACGTTGCTGGTGGCTACATTATTTATCCAAATGCTAGATCGCTATGCAAACCGTCAGGAAGAATCCAAGTGTTCTTCCTCACGGGGGCGACTGTGCCCTTGGCAGAATCAAGGCCCTCGTGTGTTTTCTGGCTTCTTGTTTCCTCCCCGTTATGCGTGGGCCTGGTGCCTGCCCAGATTCAGCACTGTCTGCCCCACGCACTACCTCACATGACACACAGGGACTGGAGGTAGGTGCATTCACATAGGTCCTACTATCTCTTTTTTTACCTTGTTTTTTTTTTTAAGTTTTAAATTTTTCAAGTGAGAGTGAGTGAGTGAGGGAGAGGGGCAGAAGGAGAGAGAGCGAGAGAGCGAGCGAGAGAGAGAATCTTAAGCAGGTTCCATGCTCAGCACAGAGCCTGACATGGGGCTCCTTCCCATGGCCCTGGAGTCATGACTTGAGCCAAAATCAAGAGTCAGAGTCAAAAGCTCAACAGGCTTAGCCACTCAGGAGCCACTAGGGTATCTTCCTTTCATCTATGATTTAGAATGGTAAAAATAGGACAACACCAATATTGAAGTTAATGGGCTTTCAGCACACTGCTAGGTGGTGAGGTTCAAAAAAAAAATCAGGTAGAGGAGACTTGGCAACAGTCAGTGTGAAAAAGAGGAAAGGGTTTAGCAAACCACAGGCTTATCAGTAACCATCAACTAAGGTTGGGCTGCTACAAAAAAAGGAAAGCTAAACCTTAGCAGTTCACAAAAATGGAATGTCTAGGTCCAGGAAATTAATAGATGATTATTCTTTTCAGTTGTACTTTTTTTTTTTCAGCTGAATATTGACAGAACAGAGCAACCAGATAGTGACGAACTTGGACTTTCTTAAGTTCAAACAGCTGAAGGAATTGAGAATGTTTAGCACAGGGAAGAAATATTTTGAAGAGAGGAGGCTGATGGCAGTGTAATGTAGAGGAAAGTTTTCTGGCATGTAAGTCAGGGAACCTGGTTTAACTTGTTAAAGTACTTTGGGTGGTAATTATCTCCCTTGACCTTTGTTTCTGATTTTAAAGATCTGAAAGATTTTCATGTGTAAGTAAAGCTACACTTTAAAAAAAAAACTGCTCTAGAGGGTAGAATTGGGACCAATGGTCAGAGGTTGCAGGGAGAGAATACAAACCACCACAAAATGGAAAAAGGTATTTACAATTCCCAAAACCAACAAAGGATTGATAATCATAATAGGTAAAGAGCTTTTATCAATCAGTAAGAAAAAAACAATAGAAAAATGAACAGAAGACATGAGTGGGCATTTCACTTTCAGAACATGAAAACTACAGGGTCAGTAAACACGTTAAAATAATAATTGAGAAATCTGAATTAAGACCACAGTGAGGTCCCATTTTATACCTACTAGATTGTTGAAAATTAAGAAGTCTTGGTGAGCATACAGAACAATGGGAAATTTACATGTAAATTACTAAGTAAGTTATTACATGTAAATATAAATTACGTAAAGTATAACCACTTTGGAAAACAGACCATCATCATGTGTATAGCTGAACTTGGGCTCATATCATATAAGCCAGCAGGTCTCCTCCTAGGTATGTTATGAAACAAACCTGCATTAGAAATGTACAGAATGTTCCTTGTGCCAATTGTTGGTAAACACAACAGGTTGGTAACAACCCAAATGTCCTTTGCAAGACAATGGAATAACAGATTATAATATATTCACCAATGTGATACTATGTAAAAAATGAATTTAATATGGCTACATGCAAAACTATGGATGAATCTTAACAACAGGAGCTTGGATAAGAAAATGAAGTTATGGAAGATTACCTACTGAGGGATATACCATATTTTGAAAAACACACAAAACACCCAGTATATTGCTCAGGAACACGCATCTATGTGGTGAAAACATTTTTAAAAGCACAGGAATGAGAAACACAAAATCAAAATAAAGGTTACCTAGGATTGAGATGGTGAGAAGCATAAAAGTAGAGTCAAAGATATTTATTAATATTTCAGTTATTAAGTTGGATATGAGTCTCTGGGCATTTATGTTTATTTAATAATAAAGCCTATTTATTGCCTACAATTGCTTTGAAATTTACACTTCAAATTCTTTTCTCTCTCTCTCTCTCTCTCTCTCTCTCTCTCTCTCTCTCTCCAAACATAAGACCAGAGATTGGAATTTAGAACAGGAAAACTTTCTTTTAAAGGAAAAGTTCTGTTGAGCAATGGAAGGATCTACCTTGGGAGGTAGTGAACCCCTGTCACTAGAAGAATCCACGCAGAATGGAAAGCTTATCTGTCAAGCATTGTGGAAAGAAGCAGAATGAAGGGGGAGAGATGAAGTGTAATGGCCAAAAGCAAATGAGAGGCCAAATTGAACCTTTCGATTCTATTTCAATTCTAACTCTATCCTGCCATATTTCTGCATTTTTATTTTTTTATTTTTTTTTTAAGATTTTTTTTTAATGTTTTATTTATTTCTAGGAGAGAGAGAGACAGCGTGAGCAGGGGAGGGTCAGAGAGAGAGGGAGTCACAGACTCGAAACAGGCTCCAGGCTCTGAGCTGGCAGTCAGCACAGAGCCCGACGCGGGGCTCGAACCCACGAACCGCGAGATCATGACCTAAGCGAAAGTCGGACGCTCAACCGACTAAGCCACCCAGGCGCCCCTCTGCATTTTTAAATCAGTGTATTTCTGCCTAGTTGTAGATAAAATCATGGGAAGGAAGTTGGGTCTTAAACTAGATAAGTATGAGTTTTAAGCTTTATGCTATTTCTTTTCTTCTTTTTTTAATGTTTATTTCTTTGTTCTGAGAAAGAGAACACAAGCAGGGGAGGGACAGAGAGAGAGAGAGAGAGAGAGAGAAGGAGGGAGAGAGAGAATTCCAAACAGGTTCTGCACTGTCAGCCCTGAACCCTATGCAGGGCTCGATCTCGTGAACCGTGAGATCATGACCTAAGCTGAAATCTAGTCAGATGCTTAACTGAGTCACCCAGGAGTCCCAAACTTTACATTATTTCTAATCTTTTCCCTATGCATATCAGTATTTGTATTTTTACATGGCTTAATTCCGCTTAACTTTAGTTGTCTATAGGTTTATGAAATACCCCCAAGAAATTAGCTAAATACTAAAGTTGGCATTTCAGCCAGAGTTGAATTTAACAGATTGATGAGGAGGGGATGTATTGTTGTTTACATATGGAGGGGAGCAAAAGACATTGCTATGGCATAAAATATATTTTCTTAATAATGTAGAGTTCTTTTTGTGAGCGGGCTACTAAGGACAATTGTTTTTAAAATATTAAATGTTAATAATTTATGATGCTTTAGACAGGCTGCTTTACACATTAAGGAGACCTTACTTTAGAAAAATGGAAAATCAGGATGCGCTGGTCTGCATATCTGAGAGCATTCCGGAACCGACTGTGGAATGGGTGTTCTGTGATTCGCAGAGTGAAAGGTATGATGGGTATAGACATAATGGCTTTTACGACTTTACTTTTGGTCTTTTTCTAATATGGCTGACATCATACTGTGCAGATAAATTGGCTCATCCGAAGAAGAGGGATGATAAAGTACTTACCTCGTGCTACAGGGATTTAATGAATTGATAGATGTGAAGCACGGGGAATAGTGGCTGGCAGATAGTACTTTACAAATATTTGCTTTCGTTTTTCACATGTGCCAGAGCTAAGTTCTCACAAACTGAGAATTTATGCAGTTTTAACCAACAAAAATTTATGAAACAATTTTATTGAAAAATGGGACTGGTAGAAGGAGAAAAAGTAAAAAATTAGGTTACCAAATGATATGAATGTGATCCCAAATTTTAGAGGAAAAGAAGAGATTACCTGTGGATACGTATGTAACATGTGCATCAAGGAAAAAAAAGAAAAGATGGGAAATCTATACACCCAAATAATAACAGTTGTTTTCTCAGGGCAGAAGGAATATGGGCAGTTAAAATACTTTTCTTTGTGTTTTTCTGTCTTTTCCAAAATGTCCACAACGAACCCAGTTAGTGTTGTCTTATAATAAGAAAAAGATATCTTGAAGGAATGATGTGTCAGCAAAGAATACACTAAAGACACAGGGAGGCGAGAAGGGGCCACACCAAGGCAGTGGTTAGGGAACCTCTTGGGAGGAATCCAAGTCTATTTAATGCTGAGGTGCGGGGTGGGAGGGTGAGGATGAGGATGAGGGGGTGAAGGTGGTCGTGAGGGTGTAGAGGTGAGATGGGGGAGTGGTGAGAGGGAAATGGCTGGGCGGGAATGAAGGGGTAAGGGTAAGGTAAGGGATTGTGGGGGTGGAGGATGGGGGTGGGGATGAAGGGGTGAGGATGGAGGGCTGAGGAGGGGCTGGGGGTGAGGGGGTGGGGGTGAGGGGTTGAGGATGGGCGTCTGAGGAGGGGCTGGGGTGAAGGGGTGGGGGTGAGGGGCCCCCTCACCAGGTCCTGAGATCTGCTGACTTCCTGAGTGACGCCTCTCCTCTTCTCCTTGAGCTCTGCAGACGCGGGCCACCTGCAGCCTTCTCTCTGTCCCTTCTCGTCCTCTGGGCTTCAAAGGAAAAACACTCGCCTTGTTAGGCTGTGTTAGAACCTAAGCCTGCTTTTCCTATTCTCTTGACTTTTTTGCCTCTTTCTGTCTTCTTTTTCCATTGTTTCTCTCTGTCTCTCTCTGTCTCTGTCACTGTCTCTGTCTCTGTCTCTCTGTCTCTCTCTCTCTCTCTCAGGAACAACAACAGAAGAGGTCACCAACCCCTGCCAAATTTAAACTTACATAAAAATGTATATCATTCTCTCCAGTGTTAATTGGTTGAGATAATGAGTAACTAACTAGAAACCTTAGATTTGGGTGTGTTTACCTTTTTTAAGTATATTTATTTTGAGAGAGAGGGAGGGAGGGAGAGAGAATCCCAAGCCGGCTCCTTGCTGACAGCACAGAGCTGGATGCAGGGCTTGATCCCACAAACCAGGAGATCATGACCTGAACCAAAATCAAGAGTTGACGGCTTAACAGACTGAGCCACCCAGGTGCCGAGTTTGTTTATCTTTTGACCCGATCCTTTTTCTTCAATGGTCTCTAGAACCTGTACCTTTGTTTTTCTCCTGCACATTTGTCTGTGATGTTAAAAGGTCTGTAGTCAAATGGCAATAATTTTCTAATTGCAGCTGTAAAGGGGAGACTCCAGCTGTTGTTACAAAGGAGGAAAGCGTACTTCATGAACTCTTTGGAACAGACATAAGGTGCTGTGCAAGGAATGAGCTGGGCAGAGAGTGTACCAAGCTGTTCACAATAGGTAAGACCATGAGAACGTGAACTTCTCTTTTCAGTGACTATTCTTTAGGAACAACCTGAAGCTAACAGCAACTCCTTCAAGGGTCATCGTTCAACTTCAAGGCTGCCATGGTTCTTTATGCCACTTAGCCCCTAATGGTTTGGATTCTATAACAGCTGATTTCTTTATAAAAGTGTAGACAGTCCCTAAAGGAGGCTCCTATCAAAGCAGCTTGTGACATTTGAGATGACATTAAAATCTTCGTTCTTCAGAATGTTCGGGCTGTATTTTTGCAATGAGGACAAAAATCGCTTTGTTTTCTTACTCGGGATGTTTTCCCTCCTTTCCAGATCTCAATCAAACTCCGCAGACCACACCGCCACAATTATTTCTTAAAGTAGGGGAGCCGTTATGGATAAGGTGCAAAGCTGTTCATGTGAATCATGGATTCGGACTCACCTGGGAATTAGAAAATAAAGCCCTGAAGGAGGTAATATGACACATTTGCCTTCTGAAACTGCAGAGACGATGTCCGAATAGTACAGGTTGAAGTCATTAAAGTCAAACTCTGTTTTATTAAAATCTAGGGCAGCTACTTTGAGATGAGTACCTATTCTACAAACAGAACTATGATACGGATTCTGTTTGCTTTTGTATCATCAGTGGGAAGAAACGACACTGGCTATTACACTTGTTCCTCTTCCGAACATCCCAGTAAATCAGCTTTGGTTACCATCATAGGTAATGCAGGCTGCTCGCTCAATCTTTCTTGATACTTTTTAGTTGCTTTCATGTGGAATGTGAGGTATGTCCTAATTCTGATTTCAGTACAATGTTAGTATCAAAAAGCTGAGAACGACTGAATTAGAGTCGTTTTTGTAAATATTGGCTGCCTTCACCCGTCCTTTCCCACGCTCGCTTGAACGGTACTGTCTTCGCACTATCTTAGCACTGTCGTCATCTGATTGTGGTCTTACCACCGCCTACCAATAGACTGTAAACTTCCGGAGGACAGGAAGATTCCCTTCCATCCTCCTGGCCCCAAAACCTGACAGAGAACCTAACAAAAAATGGGCACTTCATAAATACAGTAAAACCTTGAATTACAAGAGTAACTTGGTCTGGGAGTGTTCCGCAAGACGAGCAGACGTTTCTAATTAATGTTAACTCGATAAATAAGTGATGGCTTGCGATACGAATCATACCTGGCGCTGAATGTCACATGATCACAACTGAGCCAATGGTTCTCGAAATTCGCTCTGCTACATGAGTGCTTTGGATCACAAGCATGTTTCTGGAATGAATGATGCTCGAAAATGATGGTTTTACTATACTTGTTCTGAGAACCACCTGAGAGGGTGATGAGCAATGACAGAAAGAAGGGACACGTGGTTAGATGCACTGAAATTGGGTGGGCTGGATAGGAATGAAAATAACCAGGCTTAAGTCATCTCATACCAAGTGGCAGCCTTCAGCTGTACTGAAAATGCTAGGAAATGAGTGATTCTCCTACCAAACGAACGAGGAAAGCCTTCAAAAAGAAATCTGGTGAATTCTCCTGGCCAAATCATTTGATCTGTGCCTGCAATTCTTTTATGTTGAATGTATCACTCACTGAGAGAGCTGGTGTGACTGAGTAAAGGGCTTCCAGATTCTGTCAGTGGACCCCCGCCCCGCCCCCGCCCCCCATTGTACATGCTTGGCTGGGCTGGGGAAGCCCTTCCATCTCTTGCAATTGTCTGTAAAATCTGGAGGTTGATTTATACCTTTCTTTGGGAAGAAAGTCAATTATTTACATCTAATTCTTTTTAAAAATTTTTTTAATGTTTATTTAGTTTTGAGAGAGCCTGAGTGGGGACGCCGAGTTAGAATAGTTTTTGTAAGTACGTAGGGAGACAGAGGATCTGAAGTGAGAGGAGGACAGAGGATCTGAGGCTGGCTCTGTGCTGACAGCAGCAAGCCCAATGTAGGGCTCGAACTCATGAACCATGAGATCACGACAGCTGACACTCAACCAACTGAGCTGCCTGGGCACCCCAACATCTTGACTATAGAAGTTGGTGAGCTCAGGCTTATTACTGGGGATAGGACTCCTGCTTTTCTTGTTGGACTATCAAATCTGGCCTGCAGCATGGCCACAGCTGAGTATTCTTATGTTAGACTGATGAATAATATTTTATTGTACCTTCTCAGAGTCTTTCCATATGAATCTCACCTAATCTATAAATGCTTTTTTTTTTTTTTTACAGAGAAAGGATTTATAAATGCTTCCAAATCCAGTGAAGATTATGAGATTGACCAGTATGAAGAGTTTTGTTTTACTGTCAGGTTTAAAGCATACCCACAAATCAGGTGCACATGGACCTTCTCTCAAAAATCATTTCCTTGTGAGCAGAGTGGCCTTGATGATGGGTACAGGTGAGCCAACAAAGAACCCCAGGGCTCACCAGACATAGCACACCCCCCCTCGTTGCTCTCCAGAGGCACACTTTTGTATCATGAGTTTATATACCACTGTGCTGACACAGAAGATGAGGGGGGCGGGGGGGAAAGCATAGATTAGGACCCTGTAAGAGTCTGATAATCAATTCAAATAGTATAACCTGCCGCACAAAACCCGGAAAGAATCCCATTAGTTTGAGTATGGCTCGTGGCATTTTCTGAGTCCCTAGATTGTTACTTCCCACTTGAGAGTATTGTGCTGTAGCATTCCGAATCTCCCTCGGTACAAATGCAGATGTCTGAGGAAGTAAAACCCCTTCAAAACAGCAAAACATTACCTATAAGTATATTGATTTAAATTTTCAAAAAGTAAATGCAGAAAGAGGCTCGGAATAAACGCTGAAGGAAAATTCCATTTTCCTGGGCACTTGTACAGCTGTATTCAAGATGGTCTCAAGGGAGAAACTCTCCACGCCCTCTTTGGAAAAGAGAAAACAATGTTTTCTCTTGTCATCTCTGTAGCGATGACACCTCTTTATCTCTCTGTGTGACATGATTTCATGCTAGACTCTTGAGTTCCTGAAAGGTACCTGTTGTCCCTCAAGAAAGCCAATGGCTTAGAATAAATCGTTTCTCAACATGTGGTCCATGACCGCTTCTGTAGAAATCATCTGGACCACTGTTAAAAATGTGGATTCCTGGCCCCCGTTCTAGACATGCTGAACAATTGGGGTGAAATGCCCAGATTCTACGTTCTCAGTCACCTCTGGTGATTTGTATCACAGGCCTAGATCTGTGTGGTGCAGTGTAGTAGCTATCAGCCACACGTGGCTATTGAGTACTTGAAATGGGCTAGTTCAGACTGAAACGGGCCGTAACTGTAAAATACACACTAGATTTCAAAGACTTAGTGTGAAAAAAAAAGACTGTAAAATATCTCAATTTTTATATTGATTTTAGATTAAAGTTATAATATTTTGGATATATTGAGTTATATAAAACCAATGACTACTTTTTACTTATTTTTACTTTTTTAATACAGCTAACTGGGAATTTTAAAGTCATGTATGTGGCTTGTGTTATATTTCTGTTGGATAGCATTGGTCCAGGCGAAGAGTTAAGAGTTGTTTTCTTAACCTTGACTCTTCTCTGTTTCACAATTAATGTGCCATTCTTCATACCCCAAAACGATTTATAACGGATCCTTGTTTGCGTATTGATAAAGAGCTGTGCTGCTGAGTTTGCATGGAACCTTCTGTCCTCTCTTGCCTTAACCCCTTAATGTTCAAAGCACTCATTTTTCAGTTAATTCAGAATGTAGACTTTAACCTGTGAGCTGACTGATACCCACCTCTCTGACTCGGGGCTTCTCAAAAGCAACACTATTGACTTCCTGGGCTGGATAATTCTTTGTTCTGGGGGCTGTCTGGGCCCCTGTAGATGTTTGGCAGCATCCCCGGCCTCCACCCACCCAGTAGCCCCACCAACCCTGCAGTTGCGACAACCAAAAATATCTCCAGACATTGCCAAATGTCCCTGGTTTGGAAAAACGGCCTGTGGTTGAGAACCACTGCCTCGGAGGGCTCAACCTGCTGTCATAAACCCTTGTTCTGAATTATGAAACTTGAAAGTAGGAGGCCAGGGAGGCAACCCTATCTTCCTCGTTGAACTGAGCACCACAGGCCTGTGCTCTGAAGGACATCAGTGATATCGACATCCACTCCCTTCTTTCTATTGTGACCCAGTGTCAGAGAAACTCTTAGCACTTATGGGATTCTCTTTTGAACCTGATTCAAAGCGCAAGAGGATCGATTCAATTTAATTCAAATGAGCCTTAAACATGTTCTTGTTGGGCTTGATGCTGTGAGGGTCTACAAGAATGAATACGGTAACGTCTCTTTCTCTCCGCCCTCGGCCCACCCCAATTTAGAGGGGGCACATTCAAAGGCAAGAGGCACCTAGGAGATCATCGTTCCTTTGCTGCTGACTTCTAGCAAGGCCTCTTGAGATTTTAGAGTCACTGATTAGAGGACCATGTCTCTGATATATGGGTCACAGGCTAATCTCGTGGCCTAGTTAATTCCATTTCATTTCGTGGCCACAGTCTGCACCCCTGACCCCGAGTAGTTACTCTGTAGAGGGAGCCAAACGAATAAATCAGGACAGACCCCGATTCGTACAGGGTTCTGTGCCTCCCTCATTCCGAATTAGCCCCTTTGGGTGTTGAATCTCATCCGTGAGTTTAAAGAACTCCATAGGATCGATGCTCTGTCATTTCTCTGTCTTTATACAATACCTTGTTCAGGCAACGGGTGTTTCATAAGTGAATGAATGCATCATCACCCCCGGAAGGGGCATGCACAGCCTGGGTCACAAAGAGTCAATGCCTCCTCTGGGCACTTCAGGCACCACACCCCTGGCACTCACCACAACACCCAAGCCACCGTGTTCATCTTATTTAAAAAGTTCTTAAAGAGCTACCGTGTTTGCTGGTGATGATGACACACCTGATACCACCTATCACCATGTGTGTCACTTAACACACAGCACGGAGGGAAAGCGGAGCCTCCTCCTTCATGAAAAAGATGCCCAAACTAATGAACAAAAAATAAACATTGAAAAATCTGAACACAGCTTCAAGCGCTCCAAGTGTCTTTTGCTCTCCACACGAGGCTCTGGGTTGAGAGAGTGGGTGGCAGACCCCTTTATAATCTGAGTTCCTTTCGACTTTTTATTGCAGAAAGTTTCAAATGTACTAATAAGCTGAGAGAATAGTACAGTGAGCCTCCTTTCCCTTACCACTTACACTCGACGATTTAACCGAACTGAAAAGTGCTAGTGAGGTATAGCATTTTAATCATGTTGCAACAGATGACTTTATAAACAGGGCGACACGAGGGGTTTTTTTAGATGTAACCGAAAGGCCTGTGTAATAACCCTCCCCGCGGCAGGGCTCTGGTGTGGTCATAGTGAGTATGCCAGAACTCTGCCGTCTTCCGCACCTTCAGGGCTTCGTTTCTCCTATTTACTTCCTCAAATGTTACACCCAGGGTGTGCGGGTGTACATAATAAAACATGTTGACATCTTATTAAATTACAATTTCCTAGCAGTCCTGATAGCTTGATCCTGACAAGCAGTCCTAGGATATTTCATCTGTTGGCTTGCGTAATTTCCTGTGTCTATGGACTTTGTAATAAATGCTGAATCTACCTTAGCTTTTTCCAGTTTAATGGTTAAAAAAAAAACAAAACCCTTAAGATCTTATAATTATGTAGTGATTCCTTTTGAAAGACTCTCCTTGGCTTGCCCAGTCCCTGTGTTTTTTTTTCCCTGGAGTATTGAATTTTCCAGCTCCAGTAGCCTTGAGTTCTGCATGCACCTGGCATTCACTTAATGGAAAATAGTGGTGTGGTAGTCGTTGGGGCTCTGGGAAGTGAGTAGCCGCCCTCCTCAAGAACAGACTAACAGAAGCCTCTGACTTTGGCTCAGGTCACGATCTCACGGTTCGTGGGTTCGAGCCCCATGTCAGGCTCTGTGCTGACAGCTCAGAGACTGGAGCCTATTTCAGATTCTGAGTCCCTCCCCCTTTTGACCTTCCCCTGCTCAAGGTCTCTCTCTCTCTCTCTCTCTCAGAAATAAATAAAAAAAAAATTTTTTAACTTTAAAAAAATAAAAAAAAAAATAAAAAAAAGAACAGACTAACAGAAAAGCAGGCTCACAAATCAATAAGTGATACATAATTGCAGAAGTATGTTGAGCCTCTTTGGGAGGAATTTTTTTTTCCCCAGAAGAAGATTTTTTTTTCCCCTTGAGCGTCTACAGAAAGGAGGGAAAAGATGTGTGGGTTCAGTCAACTACCCGGAACCCCCAGCCAACCCTGCCCCCTTCCCTGCTGCCGAGTGTGAAAGAAACAGCTTTAAACACTTACCACGTGCTAGACAGTGTGCACATCCTTTATGTGGATTACCTCATTTAATCCCCATAATTCCATTTTATGAAGGACAGAATAGGTAGTTATTTGTCTACAGAGGGCAGAGTCAATACCCTTCCTTACTCCTGTTTTCTGAAATCTCCTTAAAAAAATAGAAACAGCACCAGTAATTCTACCTCCAGAGATTCTATTTCGGACTCTTCCTAATCGACCACCGTGGTAGAAACACATAAAAACAGGTTTTCGTATAAATATGGTATTAATTGTGCCATTTGTAACCTGATTTTTTATTTAAAATATATCAATATATATTAAGATATATTTAAAATATATCTTTCTATGTTACTGATTATATCTTACATTATTTACACTATCATGTTAATGGCTGCATGGTATTCCACTTTTAGGCAATTTTATTTTAACTGACTCCCATCGATGGGCATTTACTTTAGTGAGTTTTTTTGTTCTTTGCATCTCTTTTTGTTTGTTTTAGTGTGGTTTTCTCACAGTATATGCCACAATGAAGTTTCTAAATTTCTTTTTTATTCAAAATGATTACCGGACTTCACAAGCCTCATAGTAGCAAAAATCGAACACATATATTGTGTTCACTATGGGCTAGGCACTATTACAGATGCTTTATACAAAACTACTTAAAAATTTAATGGAGCATTCTCCTCCCACAATCATATGAGGTAGATACTATTACGGTCTTTTTTTAGAGCTTATTTATTTTTTATCTTTTTTAAATGTTTTTATTTCTTTCTTTCTTTTTTTTTTTTTATTTACTTCTAGGAGAGAGAGAGAGAGAGACAGCATGAGCAGGGGAGGGTCAGAGAGAGAGGGAGTCACAGACTGAAACAGGCTCCAGGCTCTGAGCTGGCAGTCGGCACAGAGCCCGACGCGGGGCTCGAGCCCACAAACCGCGAGATCATGACCCAAGCGAAAGTCGGACGCTTAACCGACTAAGCCACCCAGGCGCCCCTGTTTTTATTTATTTCTAAGAGAGAGAGAGAGCGTGAGCAGGGGAGGGTCAGAGAGAGAGGGAGACACAGACTCTGAAACAGGCTCCAGGCTCTGAGCTGGCAGTCAGCACAGAGCCCGACACGGGGCTCGAACCCACGAACCGCGAGATCATGACCTAAGCAAAAGTCAGACACCGCCTGAGCCACCCAGGCGCCCCTGATGCTGTTACTATCTTCGTTTTACCGATGAGGCAACTGACATATAGAGAGGTTAAGTGACTTGCCCGACGACGCACCACTGGGCAATGCCAGAGTTGGGGTTCCAGCCAAAACAGGTGACTTCAAGCCTTGGTTTTTAACCATATCACTAGACTGCCTCTGCACCAACTCATTTCCAAAGCGTAAGAGTCTCAGACAAAGTGTGTAAGAAAACAAAAATACAAGCATTCTCTTTGGTTACTTAGAAATAAGCGTATCCCCCTTATGAGGTGTGCCGGGCTCTGCTCCTCAGTGTTTCGTATTCCCCCGGGCCTCGCCGACTCCCTGGAAATAAAATAAAAACGAGCATCGTATTACAGAGAGAGTAACACAGAATCTTTCTCCCACCTCCCGACTACCTTACTCTGATGAACAGATCAGATTCGACGCCAGCCTGGCCGTGTCCCCCCAGCCCCGCCAAAAGCGCAGGCGGGGGAGGTGGAGGTGGCGGCTTGCTGACCCGGTGGCCTCCTGCCCTCTGTAAGGCAGCCTCCAGTTCTGTCAGCTCTTTGCTCTCTCCACTTTCAGAAGCTCTCAGCTTCCCTAACACATGCTCTATTATTCTCTGCATGCTGATTCGACTTTGCTAATCCTCTGCTCTCTAAATAAAGCATTCTTTATAGCAAAATCACTCCCCGAGCCGCTAGAGAGAGCCTGCCCTTCCTCAGCCCCTCCCCTCTAGGCACCGAGCGAAAAATAAAAATGACATGCGTTTTGATTGCACAGAGGAGAAAACCTCTTCGTCACCAGGCTGTTATTTCCCGGTGAACCAGGTCTCCGATCTCATGCCAGCCGGCCATCTTGAGAAAGACCCTAGGGGAGAGAGGAAGCTGTGACTCTCCAGGTCACCTAACCTAGTCGGTTAGTCCCCTTGGAATTCCCAGAAGAGGTTTGGCGACACGGTTGGTGCTATTGCTAGGATCTAACCGTCATACATGCGAGGACAAGCTGTTTCAAACAACCTGGATATTTGCTTTTGTGTTCAGGCTCCTTACGTGACCAATTTCCTACCCGGAAGAGCGAGAACATTTCAGATGCTCTCATCTAACCTACGGCAAGTCATATCACATGAAGACAGCCCCAAAGACTTGGGAAGGGAAAAGGTTACAAACCATTTTGCTTTGGTCTGCATGATAATCACGAACCGTATTGGTCGTCTCTTCTGGTACCAAATCGATTGGTGGCTTTTGGCATTGCGCCTGGCTAGCCGCACTGGCTTCTTTTTTTTTTTTTATCTTCTTTCTTCTTCCTTTTCAGGGTCTTTGGCTATTGTCCAGTGGGAATTCTGCTTTCCCTTTCTTTTAAATAATGAAATTTCTAAAAATATTGATTTATTTTTGAGAGAGAAAGAGCAAGCTAGGAGCTGAGAGAGAAAGAGGGAAAGAGAGAATCCCAAGCATGCTCTGCACTGTCAACGTAGAGCCTAATGCAGGGTTTGAACTCATAAACCATGAGATCGTGGCCTTAGCCAAAGTCGGACACTCAACTGACTGAGCACCCAGGCGCCCCATGTGCTCCCTTTTAGAACCACACATCTTTGGGTTCAAGAACCACTTTGGTGGTTCCACTCTGCCTTCCTCAAGTCTAGAAATCACACGTAGCTATATTTACTTCTTTCCCTACTGTTCTAATTTGGCTTTCCCCGATCTCTCCACCACTTCTGTCTCACCAGCCATGTCCTTCTTGTCCAGAAGTAGGTCAGGATAAGAAATTCCACTTTCCAGTTCTGACTTCTTGTTAACAAGGCAAACAAAAAAATCTTGCTAGGTGTTTACTTTGATGGGTCAGAGAAATAAATTCCCTCATCAGTGTACTAAGTCAGAATTACCCTTTTGCTTTGGAGTTAAAGGCACAGAGCATTGGCACCAAATAAACCTGGGCTCAGGAGTTGGCCTACCAACTAGTTGCTAGGTGGTGTGTGTGTTGAAAGTTAGGGATCAATAGGGATGCTGGTCTCTCCTTCATGTTCCGTATTCAGTACAGCACCCACTCTTTCTTTTTTTCCTAGTGCCTCTTGGGTCTGCTTTTCCCTCTCCTTTCCCATTTTCCCTACCGTAGACAACCCTTGTGTTTTCATACTCTGAATTCTCAAATCTGAACTTGTCCTTCGGCTCTCACAGAGCCTCCCACCCCCATACCAGAACTGCTCATCCAGGTTCACCAGCAACAGGAAAACTCTGTGAGAACAGAAACTTACCTTTCCGACCTCACTGTGGTCGGAATAAGTCTACAATAAGTAGACTCTACCCTAACCGTTGGTAGTAGAATGAGTGAATGAATGAATGAATGAATGAATGAATAAATGAATTCCTGAGTTCTAAACTATGGTACTGTTCATCATGTTCCATTCCTGCTCAAGAATTTATAGCATCTTCCTGGTTTCCACATGAATCTAAACAATGAGGCTTGGGGCGCCTGGGTGGCTCCGTTGGTTAAATACCCATCTCTTGATTTCAGCTCAGGTCATGATCTCATGGTTTGTGAGTCTGAGCCCCGCACTGAGCTCTGCACTGAGAGCGTGGAGCCTGCTTGGGATTCTTTGTCTCCCCCCCCTCTCTTTGCCCTTCCCCTGCTTGCAGGCATATGTGCTGTCTCTCATAAATAAATAAATAAATAAATAGCCCCACCCCTACCCATTCAGCCTTTTCTCCTACATCTCAACTTGTGCTTCCGCTCCAGTCAAGAGGCTTCCCCATTCCTCTCCACTGCGGCCATATACACTGAGTCCCCAACTCACTCTTAAGGAAAGCTGTTGCCTCCCCTTTGGATGCTTTTCTTCTGCCTTCTCATTAAAACCGACTCATCCTCAAAGATCTAGCTCAAGTCCTGCAGGCTTCTGTGCAGACCTCTGAACTTCTCTCCTCTGTACTGGCCTCTGCCTTCTTTAATCTTCTATTGGCCTTTAGTTTAATGCTTTAATTGTTCTACCTATGGAGGTGTTGTTCACTCACCTGATTATGATATCTTTGGGAAGAGGAGCCGTATTTTACAGGTCTTTGCATTCTACACAGCTTCGTCTGTAAGTCTGGTTTCCATGCCCTGTGTTCTCCTGTTTACACTTCTACACTGTCAATATGTGGTCCTTTTTTCCTTTTTTCTCTTTACTTTAAGTTGGCTCTGTATATAGAGAGAGGTAGCCTAATTAAATATGTTCTGAACAATCTATAGATGATCTTATTCTGTTTTAAGGGAATTTCTTTTCTATCTCTACAATGCATGAAGGCATATGCAACAGCTCCTTGACCCCCATCTCTCCTATACTGTCCAACACTGAGCACCCCATATATCTGGTAGGCATGTTGGATAATCTCCAATGTCAAGTTATCCATGTCGAAGTGTACTGAGTGGCCGATGAGCAATCCACGGAGATACTTGAGCCTGCTGAAACCACCAAAAGATTTCTGTACAAACTCAGTGGAATTGAGCTCACATCACTGTAAACTGCTAAGTAAGTCAAGGGTTGGTTATAGGTCCTGCATTGGACACGTGTCAGAGAGCCATCCTTTCAGGAAGCAGGGGGCTTAGGGTCTCCTCTACTGGTAGAAGTTCTTCCATATTTCTGGGAAGTCAGACGAGTCCAGAATGTATAGAACAGTGGGGCCAGGAACCTTCTTGTCTCTCTTAGGAGCCCCAGCCTAGATGAGGGCTTCTCAGTCTTAAACATGCATATGAATCACATGGAGATTTTCTTAAAATGCAGACTCTCTCAGTAGGTCTAGGGGGTATGGGGACGTAGAATTTTTCTTGCAAACAAGCTCCTAGATAATAACCAATGCTGATGTTGCCTGGCGGGGTACCATACCACACTTAGATTAGCAAGGGTCTAGCATATGGACACTTCCTTGTCCACCAGACTTTAGGGAATGAGAGTCAAGGAGGACTCCCATGCACGCCAGCACTCATTTCAGCATCTCCTGTAAGAATCTGCCTAAGTGTGTCTTCAATTCTTTTTCAAACAGCATATCGAAGTTTTGCAACCATAAACACCAGCCAGGAGAATATATATTTCACGCAGAAAATGATGATGCCGAGTTCACAAAAATGTTCACGCTGAACATAAGAAGTAAGTTAAATTGTCAAGGAATTTCATTTTAATCTTTTAACTGCTTACTTTATTAACCATGACCAGAAAGAGCTAAGGGAAGGCTTAGAAGAGATTCTATAAACTATTTTTAAATACTGAAGTATGTTGAAATTTTATTTCAAATCTACTGGCTTTGTAGATAGATAGATAGATAGTTAGATAGATAGATAGATAGATAGATAGATAGATAGATAGAAAGAAAGAAAGAAAGGAAAGAAAGAAAGAAAAATAGATATAGTTCTGTGTTCCTCCTTGGAAGCTAAGATACTTTTTCCATGTCCTCTCTGAATGTGCTTTAGAGAGCACATTTGGTACCTTGAAAGGTCATGTTAAGGAGCAGCTAAAAGCCATATTACCTGACATTGTTTTAGTAATTTTGGTGTCTTTGCTCTATAAAAAGACGAGAGTATGTTTCTTTGGACCTTTTAGAGATGTTTCTCTCCTGAAGCTAAGAACCGCTTTGGTACTTGAAGGTGGAGAGAAGTGCTCATGTCAGCCGTCTCCAGGAGGGGCTGGCGGTGGAAATGCAGTGTGTTGCAGATGGGTGGTGGTAGGGCTGTCTGTACGGAAAATCCCACACAAGGGGCAGAAAGGGAATAGCCAGAGGTCTTGTATCATCTTGCATACGAGACACCCTCCCAGAAGCACAACCTGCTTGGAGTAGCTGGGCAGCCTAGATGAAGCTATCGCTGAGGCCATTTCTGGAAAGTACCATGCCACATGCACTTACTTCACGTGTTCTTCTCTACAGGGAAACCTCAGGTGGTAGTCGAGACATCATCAGCAAGTCAGGCTTCTTGCTCCTCTGACGGATACCCGCTGCCATCTTGGACGTGGAAGAAGTGTTCAGACAAGTCTCCCAAGTAATGAGGACATTGGTATCTCTGGTGTTAGAAGAACACAAAACTCATACTCTCCCCGGCGTACTGACGCTTTCTCATGAACACAGCTTAAAAAGAAATGATGAGCTATTTACAATGTTAACCTTCTGACTCAACTGTAATTCTAACTGGTCACAGATTGTTTCTCAGAACTTATAACCAAGAAATCTCTCGTAAAGCTCGCAGCACAAACCCTAACGTCTACTCTGACAATAGGCCCCACCTGCCTGACTTCCCCGCCCTTTCTTTTTCAGCTGCACAGAGGAAATCACAGAAGGAATTTGGAATAAAAGAGCTAACGGAAAAGTGCTCGGACAGTGGATCTCAAGCAGCACGCTCAACATGAGTGAGGCCTTGAAAGGATTCTTGGTGAAGTGTTGTGCACACAATGCCCTTGGCACATCTTGCGAAACAATCCTTTTAAACTCCTCAGGTAACAGCGGTTGCTATTGTACGGTGCCGCCTTCAGGAATTCCCCGCTGAAGTCAGTCCCTGTTGTTGGCTTTTACTTGGGGGATTTTACAAAAGCGTATAGGTGCATTGTGTGGCGTCTTTTTGAGTCAGGCAAGAATCCCCACGGGACATAGGCTGTTTTGTAATTCAGGGCAGATGGACTTCTCCTTACGTTATTATGACTCACGAGGTAGAACCATAAAGCCCCAGGGTAGGAAGTATCAACCAGAAGATTCAATTCTAGAGAAACCAATTTAGCGCTGTGGGGTCTCTACCATTTTCTCTTTTGATTAATCTCTTTATGTTCCTGTAGCCTACTGTTTGAGTTTGTTTCTTATTCTAACTTAAGCAAGTCTGAAACCGGCATGCCTACACTAATGGTTTAGAACCGCCAGCATCCCCATGCTAACTTCCCATGCATCCAATACCTTCATACGGAGGACACAAACTATTTTCTTTTGTTTTGTTTTGCTTTATTTTATTCTTAAAGTTTAGTCATTTATTTTGAGAGAGAGAGAGAGAGAGAGGAGACTATGTGATGGGTGAAGCGGCAGAGAGAGAGGGAGAGAGAATCCCAAGCAGGCTCTGCACTGTCAGCACTGAGCCCGACATGGGGCTCGATCTCACTAACTGTGAGATCGTGACCTGAACCGAAACCAAGAGTCGGATGCCTAACTGATGGAGCCCCCCCGGGTGCCCCCTAATTCTGACCTGAATATCCTGTGGGTTTAAAGAGAGGTGATTTGTGTGACCCTGGTACGTGATTTTTAAAAATGGGCTCAACATCACGCAAAATTTTCTAGGAAGGGAACTTGTCCTGTTTAGGAATATTGCCGGATTTTCCATGGGGGAGACGAGTATTTCTCAAGGGCTTGTCAGGACTGCACAGGATGGTTTCTCAAACAAGACATGCAGAATCCTAGGGAGCTTCCACTCCATCCAGTCCATTGCTCAGCGATCCCCTTTCCTTGCAGCGCCCTTCCCTTTCATCCAAGACAAGATCTTGTTCTATGCGACCCTTGGGCTTTGTCTTCCCTTCATTGTGGTCCTAACCGTGCTGATCTGTCACAAGTACAAAAAGGTAAAAGTCAAGGTACAAATTCCACCCTGTTTCCTATTTCTGAGGAACTGCCTGTTGCTAACGGACCCATTATTTCATCCCTGAAGCAATTTAGGTATGAAAGCCAGCTGCAGATGGTACAGGTGACTGGCTCTTTGGATAACGAGTACTTCTACGTTGACTTCAGAGAATACGAATATGATCTCAAGTGGGAGTTTCCGAGAGAAAATTTAGAATTTGGTAAGAATCGAATGGGCCACATGTTTCCATAGCATTTCTGTTCTGTTGGAAAATCTCTAACGTGCCCTCACTCACCATTTATCTTGCAGGGAAGGTTCTAGGATCAGGTGCTTTTGGAAAAGTGATGAATGCAACAGCTTATGGAATTAGTAAAACAGGAGTCTCAATCCAGGTGGCAGTCAAAATGCTGAAAGGTACAGTAAAGTGGCATGATGTCCACAGAGTTGCGCAGAAATGGGAGGCATCAGCTCCCGCCTCCTCTTCTTCTCTTCGCTGTCATATTCATGGGTACCACCGGCCATGCCTCGAGGTTGAAAGGGGACGGAGGTGGGGTTTGTGGCAACCAAGGAGGGAATGCAAAACCCAAGTCACGAATGCAAAACTCCACCTCTTCTTCCTCTTCCCGCTTTGTTGAGTGTTTTCGGCTTCAGTGTTAGGGGGTGCTGTTACTACAGGCAGATGTCGTTTCTTACATTTTGACACAGACTCTGGGCAGGAGCACGGACTGAAGCCCTCTGTATTCTCACTTCCCACTTGCGGCTCCATCCCCTCCCACCTGGCCTCCACCTCCGTCCCCTGCTTCGGTCACTCAGCAAGAGCCCTCTGGTTGGCTTTTGCTGAGGCGCCCAGCAACTTCCAACGAACTAGGTCTCATGGACACCTTTCCATCTTCACGTTACTTGAATTGGCAGCTGGGTCGGCACCGTTGCCTAGTCTCTCCTTTTGGTGCTCTTTTCCTCTGACTTCCACGTCACCACGTTCTTTTGTTTTTCCTCCTACCGGTCTGACTGCCTCACAGTCTTTTCCTGGCTCACGGTCTTCTACCAGCTGTTTATACAGGCTTGCCTCCTTCCGTTTCCACTGCACATGCTCGCTGCAGGCTGGCTCATGTTCCCAGTGGCTCTATTCTATGCACCAATGGTTCTCACAACTGAATCTCCCTTCTGAGCCTCAGGTTGTGTCCAAATGCCTGAGTGTCTCCAAAGTTTCTCTCATTCGAACTGAACTCCTCCAGGCCTGGCCCTCCCTCAACGCTTCCTCCACGTGATTGGTTCCGAGGGCCAGTGACCAGCCACATTCCCCACAGTCGGGCAAACCGGAAGCCTAGGCCTCATCCTTGAAACTGTATTCGTTCTAGTGCCTCACAAGCTTTCCCTGTCTGGTATCGTGCTCGGTGTTCCTCGAACCCACCCTCTTCTCCCCTCTCCACCACCCCAGTCCCAGTCTATCTCCTCAGAATGGCGGCAGCAAAACTTCCAGGCATGTCCCCTGTATGCTCCTTCTGGATTCTCAGTATTGAAGCCCAAGTGACAGTTTGAAATGCAAAGCCGACCGTTTTTCCCACTTAGCCTTTACAGGTGCCTTGGATTACTCCCAAAGTAGCCTCTACCCCTGCAGCCTGTGGCTGCCCTCCTCCCCACCTCGCGCTCAGCTGGGAGGTGGCACACCTCCGGCCTGCTTTCGGTTCCTCCAGGGTGCCGTGCTCCCTCCCAGGGCCTTTGTGTGGGCCCATCCCTCTGCCCACCCTTCCTCTTTCACGTGGTTCTCTCCCACTCCTCCTTTAGATCTCAGCAGAAATATCACTTCCCCAGGGAAGCCTTCTCTCACACCACTGAGGAGATCAAGTTCCTTGCTGTAGGTTAGCTCTCCGTAGGCTCCTTTCTCATGCGACATATTACAATTGTGATGACATATTTGCTTAATTAGTCCATGAACGTCTCATCTGCCACATTAGTCCCTAAGGCTCATGAGGGCCAGGGTCGTATCTGTTCTGCCGAGTTGTATTTTGATTGCCCGTTCTGTTTCTTCAGTGTGGAATGTTCTCCCTCCCTTCCCACTGTGAATTCACCTGGCATTTTCCCTCAGGCATTCGGTGTCCCCTTCCACTCCTCTCCAAGTCTAGGGTGGGCGTCCCTCTTGTGTGACCCCACAGCCCCCTTTTACTCATTTGCTGCTTTGCGTTTGCCACACTATATTGTAATTGTTTATTTACTTGTCTCCCTTTCCCAGGAGACTCTAAACTCCAAGAAGACAGGGCCTGTGTCTTGTCTATGGCTCATTCCCCCATCGCTCGGCATATTGCCTCATACACATCAGGCGGTCAATAAATACTTGTTCCATGAACGAATGAGTGAATGAATGAATGGATACAAATGGACAAAAGTCAGGTGATAGGGTATGAAGGTGCTCTGACAATGCTAAGTGCACCATAAAATGTATTATTTTGGTCATGAGGAACAAGACATGGACATTTGAAAGCCACGGATGCCTGTAAAACATGAAGCAGCAGAAGACATGAAGTACTAGGGAGTCACAGTGGCCACAGAGAAGCATCTCACTCCCATGCCCAGATATTGGAAGTGAGAATACCCCGAGAGCTCACTAACTCAAAATAGATGGCATCAGTGCTCTGGGAAAAGCTACCATAAAGGCTAAGATGTCTTCCAAGACAAAATAATGACACCTAGAAATACCTAATCAAATCTTCACTGAATGTAAAGACAAGTAACTATGTCTATAAGAAAGAGTGTGCCAACAGAGGAGAAGGTGCCTGGTACCTGGAGAGGGAAGTCCAAAACCCTACTCTTGCCTCTAGGGCTCTGGCACCCTCCTGGGCAGGGATGCCCCAACCACCTGGGCACATCAGTCTCACTAGCATGAGATAACAACCCTTATGCTATGCTTCTAAGAAAGATTATGAATACTCTTTGCCAAGCTATCTGGACTTATCTTCGGGGGGAGAATGCATTGGCCAATGGAGACATTCTAGCCTATCTGGTAGTTATATTTCTCATTATCAATTAATGAGTCTCTTGAGCACTTGATAAGTGGGAACTGGTTTCTTTGACCTTCTCACTATTGGATCCATTGACAAATATAAGGTCTTAGACCTGTGGACTATGGGCCAGAGCCTGCCACCCTTGCTGACATTTCTATCTTGTCTCTCTGTGCCCACAAATCCAAGAGACAAAACAAAACCAATTATGTTTCTCCCTTCAGCATATTTATTAACTTTTTCATGTGTTTTGTTTTGTTTTATTTTGGTTTTTGAGGGTCAGCTATAGAGATTTTCATTTTGGTAGGTAGAGAAACATCCAGTAAGGCTCATTATTAGACTCAACTTTTATACTCCAGTCTTTGAAATTCTGTCTTAAACACAAGCTCTTATTAATTAAAAATCATGTGTTATTTTAGGCATTAAAATGGTTTCATGCAAATTTGAACTGGAGAATGTTTTAATTTATTAAATGACCTAAGAATAACCTATTTTACTTTAGCTTTACATTTTGTATGCTTTTCCATTGACAGAAAAAGCAGATAGCTCCGAAAGAGAGGCTCTCATGTCTGAACTCAAAATGATGACTCACCTGGGAAACCATGAGAATATTGTCAATCTGCTGGGGGCCTGCACACTGTCAGGTAATCAATTCCTACTGAAAACATTTCATCAAAAATATTTTAGCTTGAAAGCAAAGAGGACATCTGTTCCCGTTGTCTCCTCTTTCTTAAATTTTTTTAAAAATGTTTTCTTTATTTCTGAGAGAGAGAGAGAGAGAGAGAGAGCATGAGCAGGGGATAGTCAGAGAGAGAGGGAGACACAGAATCTGAAGATAGGCTCCAGGCTCTGAGCTAGCTGTCAGCACAGAGTCCGACTCGGAGCTTATACCCACGAACCATGAGGTCATGACCTGAGCTGAAGTCGGACACTTAACTGACTGAGCCACACAGGCGCCCCACCATTGTCTCCTCTTCCCTCGGTCATTGCGTAGGTCCTCACACCCAAGTGGAATTAGACATTGAACACTCTGAAATCAGATGGGTCAGTGTAGAGAAGGCCTCTTGGTATAGGGGTAGCCCACATCATTTTCACCTACTCAAAAACGACAGCACTGTAGACACACTTTGTGGTGGCTCGTTCTACTTGCTCAGATGGAGTTTCTCCCCCGGCCATGCCTTTAGCTGGACTAAAGGCAGTGGTGAGAATGGCCATAGCGCCTGGCCACTGCTCTCTTTGGGCCGCTTCAACTAACGCACAGCTAAGATGGGCTTTCAAACTTCATTTTCCCAGAATTCAATGGAGCAGCCACTCTGATTCACTTCTGCTTCAAAATACCTGAAGGACGGGGGCCACCTGGGTGGCTCAGTCGGTTAAGCGTCCGACTCTTGATTTTGGCTCAGGTCACAATCTCACGGTTCATGGGATTGAACCTGGCATTGGGCTCCACTGGGATTCTCTTTCCCTTTCTCTCTGCCCCTCCCCTGCTCACGCTTTCTCTCTCTGTCTCTCAAAATAAGTAAATAAACATTAAAAAAAAGAAAAGAAAAGAAACCCCTGAAGGATGTGCTCAAGCATCATTCCTTCTGGAACTGGGGCAAGGAAATGGGAAACAGAGAAAATGGATGGGAGGATGCTTGTGACATATTTCTCCCTCCTCAGCAAACAAGAAAAGGGGCATATATTTGCCAAGCACTCACAGTGCAGCTGTCATATTATTCTCAGTTGCAAACTGGAAAACCCGAGGGCCGGTCGTTATTGGTGAGGCAACACGTGCAACTCATTCCCACGTGGAAGGCAAGAAGATACTGCTTTCCAAGGAGTTAGAGCAAAAAGCTGAAATTGAATTTAAAGTATAGGAAGAGATAAGCTCAGGGGCGGCCAGCTGGCTCAGTTAGTGGAGTGTGAGACTCTTGATCCTGGGGTTTTGAGTTTGAGCCCCACATTGGGTGTAGAAATCACTTTTTAAAAATCTTGAAGGAAGGAAGGAAGGAAGAAAGGAAGGAAGGGAGGGAGGGAGGGAGGGAGAAAGAAAGGGCGCCTGAGTGGCTCAGTCTGCAAAGCGTCCAACATCAGCTCAGGTCATGACCTCGCAGTCCATGAGTTTGAGCCCCATGTAGGGCTCTGGGCTGACAGCTCAGAGCCTGGAGCCTGCTTCGGATTCTGTCTGTGTCTCTCGCTCTCTGCCCCTCCCCCACTCATGCTGTCTCTCTCACTCTGAAAAATGAATATATGTTAAAAGAAGAAGAAGAAGAAGAGATAAGCTCAAAGTTGTACTCTCCCCACGCCAGGGGAGAAGTCGGCTCTCATAGATTATTTTGTCTGCCACACAGACATCTGAAAAAATTGCTTGGTATTTGTATGCCTCTAATGAAAACTCTATTTCAGGACCAGTTTACTTGATTTTTGAATACTGTTGCTATGGTGATCTTCTTAACTACCTAAGAAATAAAAGAGAAAAATTTCACAGGACATGGACAGAGATTTTCAAGGAACACAATTTCAGTTTTTACCCCACCTTCCAGTCACACCCAAATTCCAGGTAAGAGAAGGGGTCAAGGGTTCACAATTATATGTTATAGAACGCAGACAAAGTATGATGGTTTAAACACCCCCCACTGGCCAGTCTCTGAAGGCCATCGTCCGGCATTGTGTAGTCTATGGGTCCTAAGATCTAGAAAGGTCCCTTATCTCTGCTATCGTTTTCTCTGTTGATTTGGGACAGTGAGACCTTTCCCTTTCCGCGGGTACAGGGGCCCCCGCTGTGCCAGTCCATCTGTGCCTGCAGCATACTTAGGACACATACTCAGTTTGGGGATGGGCACATTATTCAGTCTCTCAGGTCTCCTGGATAACACGTAGGTGTCGGTAGAAAGAACAACACTTTTTCCAAAGCCCGTCACGTACTCACAGAGAGTGGTTCAGGCCTTGGGAGCTTTGCTCTGAACTCATAAACAGGATTTTCAAAAACTAGAACGGATCAATTGACACAGTGTGATGGGGGCAAAATTAAGAAGCAGTAATGTTTGTCCCTGTGGCCTGTGTTGTGTATTCTGCCGTGGGGAGCCTGCGTGATTCTCGGTCCTGTGGGGAGCTCTTGTGTCAGTGTGTAAGTGAGGGCCATAGGAGTTTGGGGATCCATTGGTTTGGGAATTTCTTGCGAGTGACTCGAACATCGTGTAACCCCTTTCTCCGAGTGAATCCGCAGGCATTCTTTTTTTTTTTTTTTTTAAATGTTTTATTTATTTCTAGGAGAGAGAGAGAGACAGCGTGAGCAGGGGAGGGTCAGAGAGAGAGGGAGTCACAGACTGAAACAGGCTCCAGGCTCCGAGCTGGCAGTCAGCACAGAGCCCGACGCGGGGCTCGAACCCACGAACCGCGAGATCATGACCCAAGCGAAAGTCGGACGCTTAACCGACTAAGCCACCCAGGCGCCCCTCCGCAGGCATTCTTGATAGAACGGTTCCCCGATCCACGATGCAGTCTTGTTTCCTCGGCCCATGTGGAAGTTCCCCCTTATGCTAAAGGCACGGTTGTTAGAGACTTTTGTCTTTACTGAGGGACTTCTGGAGGGTGTGTTTGAGATTCCAGCCTGTTTTCTAAGTGTGTAGCTTTCAGTGCATGCCTTTGGCCTTCTAAGGTCTGAGGCCGAGACCTAGCATCTTAAAGCCGGGAGGCCCCATGGAGATCCCCATGGGTGTCTTGGTGTACTTGCCCTTAACTGATTCATACCCGTCACCCCAATCTTCCGCACTGATTTTCTCAGTTCATATTCAAAAACTGAGAGCATTCTATAACATAGTCTGTATTGTAGAGTCCTTAATGAGTCAGATATGTGTGATCAGCACTCGGTGGTTAGTAACCACTAATGCTGGTCAACAGGGCCTTTGGTTCATTCTGGTCACTGGGGTGTTAAATACACTGAAGCAATTTAGGGGTATTTGTGGTCTGAAAGGACGAAGCCATTTTCTGAAGATACGGAAATTGTAAGTTGGGGTGAAATTGTACGCTGGAGTAAATGGAATCCTTGTATACAATGCACACAGAATTCCTCAGTGAAGAATTTTACATTATATACCATAGAAAATATTATCATTGTTATAATTTATTAATTTCATTGGAAAGGGAAGTGAGCTTTATTGACAAGGACCAGCTTGAGGAAAGAAGGATGGTAAAACACTTCAAGGTCTTTATAGAAGATCTGTATTACAGGAGGTTTTTTAGGGAAAGTGAGCTTTTGGAAACAGAGGTCTACGTCCTGATGATGTGTTTTGTTAGTTTCGTGATTTCAGCAAATCACATTTCTCTCACCAAGTCTTTTCTGAAATGTGACTCTCACACCCCACCTGTTGTGTTGTGGCAGGGACAGAGTGAACAGTCCTCTTTGAACTGTGGGACCCCGGACGGATAGCGGGGATCACTCCTCTCCTAGTTAGACTTGGCAAGTTCAGTTAATTCCACCCACGTTTTGAATGCCCACACACGTGAAAAACAGACGCGAAAAACAGTGTAGATGCTGTGCTTTCCGTTTAAAAGCTCATTTATAACTGGAATTTCGTCTCTTTGATGAATTGTAATTTTTGAAAAGATAACGTCTACTCAGAAGAACATAAATAATGAAACAATGTTTTTAATAGCATGCCTGGTTCAAGAGAAGTCCAGATTCACCAGGACTTGAATCATGTCTCAGGGTTCAACGGGAATTCATTTCAATCTGAAGGTAATATTTTATTCTGATTCGTAGCACCTTAAAATAGAAATGGATACAGGAATTCTCTTAGCTACTTTTGAAAAGCTTGTCAATGCAGAACATGATGTTCTTTGCTAATGTCACCTGTAGGCTTCATTCATGCATATTTGCTCCAAAGGTAATGACAAGCCAATGGTTTATATATTGTGCCTTTTATGTCAGTATGTAACGAATCAACACTGAGGGCTGTCTTATTTGGTCCGGTGATCCTTTTTAAAGTCATACATTTATTAGAGCCAACTGAGTACTGGTAAGTGGATGAGTTCTGGAATCAGATAGAAGTTGGGTTAACCTTGGGGTTCCTTCACTTCCTGGATGGAAGACTGGACAAGTTATGTAACCATCTGAGCAATTTTGTCATCGGTAAAGTGAGGCTAACAACACTTTCCTCATAGGACCATCAGAAGGATCAAAGGGAGGAACAGTCAGTGTCCCATACGGTTCGTAAAATGTGGCACAGCTTTTAGCATAAATGAGTTCGCACCAGTGCTTCTGGGGCCGAGCCCTGTTAGCTTCTTCTTGTAGTCTGGGCGCTCCACCTCACTGTGACTTTAATAACTGTCCGTGGAGCTTTACAAGGACAACTTCTTAGACTCTGGGCAGGTATGAGGACCCGTTCTGTTTTACAGATGAAATCGAATATGAAAACCAAAAGAGGTTAGAGGAAGAAGAGGACTTGAACGTGCTGACATTCGAAGATCTTCTTTGCTTCGCCTATCAAGTGGCCAAAGGAATGGAATTTCTGGAATTTAAGTCGGTAAGCTCCTTTTGAAGAAGAACCTACCAGCCACAAGATAATTTGGGAACTGAGATGTGCTTTCCTTTCGATTGTTTATTTTAACTTGTATCCCTTAAAGTCCTCCCCTCCCCACCACCAACCACCACACCCTTCACTGGTGCAAGAAGGTTCCTCACACCAGGTCCTGACAAATTACAGCATGAACGCCCGGGATCCTTTATTAGATAATGGTATCACAGCCCTCCCAGGCTGTCCAGAGTCCCCTGAAACTTCTAGATAGGAGGCCAACGTGAGATGTACAGTGTCAGTCCTTCCTTGGATGGTCAGTTCAGGTTGTGTGGGCATTGACCTTGGGTAAGCAGAGGCTCCGATACTGTGTGCACTACTTGCAGGGACTGTCCCCCGACCCCCGTGCCCGGGCGTCTTTGCCTTTTCTGCAGTGCCATGCTGCTGGCCAGCAGGATTCCTATGTACCCACCGCCTCCTCCCCTGCTAAGCCCAGATCCAGACAACAGAGCCTGCCTTGAACCATGGTGTCTAGCTTTGCATTCTTTCTGCAACTGGCTTTGAGTCCTGTTCTCTGACATTTCAAACGTCTCCTGCCCTTAAGCAGATGAAAACCATTCCCTGGGCTACTTTCCGTCCTTGCTGTCTTACATTCCATTGCCTTCTCTCTATTTCCCAACTCTCCCCTCCTCTTTTCCCTTAGAATTTTCATTCTCTTTCCCCCGTCTCTCCTCCACGTCCCTCCTTTTTGCCTCCTCCTCTTTCTTCCTGAATTTGGAGACAATATTTTCAACTATCTTCTTTTCTTTAAAAAAATTACTTTCTCTAGTATGGTGTCATTATATCTCTGTTTATTTTTTATTTTTTTATAGTTTATTTATTTTTGAGATAGAGAGAGACAGAGCACTAGTGGGGGTGACACACAGAAGAGACACAGAATCTGAAACAGGCTCCAGGCTCTGAGCTGTCAGCACAGAGCCTGATGCGGGGCTTGAATCCATGAACCGAGAGATCATGAGCCAAAGTCGGACGCTTAACCGACTGAGCCACCGAGGTGCCCCGCAGTATATCTCAATTTAAAAAAGATGAACATGGGGGCACCTGAGTGGCTCAGTCAGTTAAACGTCTGACTTCAGCTCAGGTCATGATCTCGTGGGTTCAAGCCGGGCTCTGTGCTGACAGCTTGGAGCCTGGGGCCTCCTTCAGATTCTGTCTCTATCTCTCTGCCCCTCCCCTGCTCTCTCTCTCTCTCTCAAATATAAAATAAAACATTAAAAAATTTAAAAAAAGATTAAAGTGAAATAAATTTACAACTTCGAAGAATAGGAAAAAATGGTCTTCATAATAGCAACCGAACCTGTGAAGCATCTTGAGATACACAGAACAAGAAATACACAAGCACATGCACTCCCCCATGAGACATTACTAAAGGACAAGAAGACGACCTGAATAAATGAGCTTCACCAATTTCATGTAGGAGAGATTCTGCGTTTACAAGAAAAGTCGGTTCTGTCCAAGTTAATCTGTATGTTTAACACAACTCCAGTTAGACGCTCGAGGGTTTTGTTTTGCTTTGTTTTGTTCCCTTCACAGATATTGAAAGTGCACATTACCTTCTTTGCTCTTCCCTTCAAATGTGGGTACCTCGCTCACGAGTTAAAAAAAAAAACCCATCCCGTCATGTTTTCCTGCCCCTCGTCTCTGAGGCCCTTTGTCCTCTTCATCTTCCCCACCGGCTGTTGGAGTCCCTCTTTGCTCAAGTGTATGTATAGTTGATTCCCCCTAGTTCACCTGCGCGGCTACAGTAGTGCTTCTGGGAGCGTCTTTATAGACCTTGGAGAGCATCTAGCCTGACTGACTGGCCTGGTTTGCTGCCTGTCCTTAACTAAATACTCAAACTACCCACAACTGGAGGTCAAGGGGCACTGCTCCCCCACCCCCCCCAGGCTTGTAATGATAAGAATTTTCTGAGGACTCTCCAGTTTCTTAGACCCTCTCCCGTTGTCTTCCCTTCAGGCCCTGTCCCCTGAGTCCGTCTGTCCTTTCTCCCTACATCTCTAGTTGCTCCTGGGTCTCCCCGTAGCCTCCACGACCCCATCAAACGTTGCTTGAGCACCAGAGCACCCTGCTAGGTGCTGAAATCGAGTCAGCTCTTATCACTGACAGGGGAGAAAGAGACAGGCAGACATGCACATCAAAGATGACACTGTAGTGTGGTAAATATCCATGTCCCAGGAAGCCCTGGGATCCCATACCGGTCAGACACTGGGGAGGGGAGGCCGCGCAGGAAAGTGTGTGGAAGGAGCTCAGGCTTGGGCCAGAGGGCATGTTCGAGGCAAAGGAAAACCAACAGGGAGCGTGGGATGGGCCGGGAACATGGAATCAGGAGGAAGTTCGCTGAGAAAGGTCCTGAGTTAAGTGTGTGGCATGGTGAGGTCCCTCGGGCAGCAAAGCGGAGTCCTAACCCAGTAGCATTGTGGATCTCCCTCTTTGAAGCTCAAGGGAAATGTCTGGGTTGGAAACAGAGGTTTGGGTGATGGCAGTTGCCTCCCTAGGTTTGGATGAAGCACCTGGGGGGGTGGGGTGCGGGACGAGAGGGTGCAGCCCCAGGAAATGAGAGCAGGCTTGCGTGGTGGGGGCCACGGGAGGAGACAGGCTCCCCCAGGGCTGCAGGAAGAACACAGGGGCTCGTGACGTGCCAGATTCACAGCAGGAAGGACTTGAAGGAGAACAGCACCAGTTCCCACCGGGAGGTCGCAGCAGAGCTCAGCTGGACTGGTGCCGTGCGGGCCACCGCGGGGCTTGGCCACAGCAGCCGGGCAGACATTCGGGGGGAAGAGGAGGGCAGGGTGCAGGGGCCCAGGGGTGAAGTGGCCGCGATGTAGATGGAGTGTCCAGGCAGCGAATAGCACTCAGAATACTGGAGAGGGAGGAAGATGAGCTAGAGGGATTTGAGTCTATATGGCTTTTGCTTTTATTTTTTAGAGACTGAAGACAGAGCCCCTTTGGACCTTTACTATATAGAGCTCCGCTCCTTTGACTGTCTTCCTCCTGAGAGCTAATTCTCTTCCAGACCACTCAAATTAGTCATGTCATCTCTCAACCCAAGGGCTCCTCCCTGCACTTCAGCCCTCCTTCTCAAACTTATTTTTCGTACTTTCCAACTATTTTCTTTGGTAGTGCTCTTGTTGCCAAGAGCACCAGTCAGGAAAGAGATTATTTTCTCTACCCCCCACAGGAAGAGTGCTGGAAGTCAGTCTCTGAAAATCCCTTTGGGATCTCAACAGCGGGCCCTGTTACTGTCTTTTGTTCATAGCAAGACACAACACATGACCAGGTTTGATCTCCTCTCTAAGAACCCAGCCCCTTGGGGCACCTGGGTGGCTCAGTTGGGTAAGTGTCTGACTTTGGCTCAGGTCATGATCTCACGGTTCATGGGTTCGAGCCCCACATCAGGTTCTGTGCTGACAGCTCAGAGCCTGGAGCCTGTTTTGGATTCTGTGTCTCCCTCTCTCTCTGCCACTCCCCTACTCATGCTCTGTCTCTTTCTGTCTCAAAAACAAACAATAAAAAGCTATAAAAAAAAAAAAAGAACCCAGCCCCTTGGCCTCTAGGAACGTTCCAGAAGCAGCATGGGTGACTGCATCCACAATAACTGCGGCACTGGGCTATCTGTGTTCAGTCAGTGCCACAAATCACGCACGATGACTGCTCTTGGCCCAGGAAAGAGAAGACGCTTTGATGAACCCTACATCCCCATAGCCTGTAACTCCTGACCTTGAAACCAGAAGAAGGCTTGCACTCGGCGATAATCTACATCACAGTAAATAACACTCCCATTTCATCCTTTCTAGTGTGTGCACAGAGACCTGGCAGCCAGGAACGTGCTGGTGACCCACGGGAAAGTGGTGAAGATCTGTGATTTTGGATTGGCTCGAGACATCATGAGCGACTCCAACTACGTTATCAGGGGCAACGTGAGGCTGCCGTTTCCTGCATCTTTTTGTCTTGTCACTTTGTCTTCTGTCATTGTTCCCAGAGACAGCTTTGCTCACAGTGGTGCGAGTTCGATTCACGGCAACTCCTCCGGGCAGTTAGCTTTCTTATGCTCAAAAGCTTTTTCTGTAGCTTCAGGGAATATTCCAGCTGTAATAAAAGCCAGTGAAGGAGCATCATGTCTGTCTGTCGTTGGGCTGGTCACAAGAGATCAGTTAGGGACCTTGGAGAATAAGCCACACTTTAAAATTAACCCATTACTTGCACTTTCTTCAGGTCCCTTGGCTGTAAAGTAACCAGAGTCCTGTTTCCAATCATGGGATTTGGCAGTAGCTTCCATAAAGCATTTTTTAAAGTACAACATATAAATTAAATATTAAATGTAAAAAAATTTAAAGGCACAATATTTTTTTTTTAATTTTTTTTTTAATTTTTTTTATTTATTTCTAGGAGAGAGAGACAGCGTGAGCAGGGGAGGGTCAGAGAGAGGGGGAGTCACAGACTGAAACAGGCTCCAGGCTCTGAGCTGGCAGTCAGCACAGAGCCCGACGCGGGGCTCGAACCCACGAACCGCGAGATCATGACCTAAGCGAAAGTCGGACACTCAACCGACTAAGCCACCCAGGCGCCCCTAAAGGCACAATATTTAAATTAAATATGGCTAGTGAATATTTAGCATCTTATGACTGTCACACAGGCAGACCTAAAACATGACTGGATATACTTGTTAAAACAAAACAAAACAAAACAAAACAAAACAGGGCTCCTGGGTGGTTCCGTTGGTTGAGCGACCAACTTCGGCTCAGTTCATGACCTCATGTTTGGTGAGTTCGAGCCCCGCATCCAGCTTGCTGACAGCCGGCCAGTGCAGAGCCTGTTTTGGACCTTCTGACGCCCTCTGTCTGTCCCTCCCCCACTTGCGCTCTCTCAAAAATAAACATTTTTTAAAAAGCGTTAAAAAAAAACTAAGGACAGATGTGTTTTTTCAATTTTTTTTTTAAATTTTAGAAAAAGAATGAGCAGGAGAGAGGGGCAAAGGGAGAGAGAATCTTAAGCAGCCTCCATGCTTAGCGCTGAGCCTGATGTGGGGCTCGATCCCACGACCCTGGAATCATGAACTGAGTCGAAATCAAGGGTCAGATGCTCAGCTGACTGACCCACCAAGACACCCCTATTTTTTTTTAATTTAAAGATTTTATTTTTGAGTGGTTTCTACACCGAACATGAGGCTCAAAGTCAAAACCCTGAGATCAAGAGTCACATGCTCTACTGACTCAGCCACCCAAGTGCCCTGCCCAATGTGTTATTTATAAGAGAGCTATTAGAAATACTAAATGATAAAATTGTGCCGTGGAGAGAACGTGGCTGCAATAATTACAATACCTAGAGTTAAGCTACTATCCTTACTTTTTAGTATTTCTCAGTCCTTTATTGTCCCCATTTGTGAAATAATAGTAACAGCAAGTACTGACATAGAGCTTATTGCATGCTCAGCACTATTCTAAGTGCTTTACATACATTAATTCATGGAGTCCTCAAGGCACCTCGCTTGTGGGTGAGGAAACCGAGGCACAGAAACGTGATTTGCCCACAATTACACAGCCCGTGGATTAGAGCACAGTCTGAGCCCCAACTCTGGCCATAACCTTGGGACACGTGTGGCGTTTCCCATGAGGATTCTCCACTCCCTTCCCCCACGTTGTTGTGGGAATAAACCAATAAAACCAACATGAAAGCACCTGTCTGGGGGAAGCGGCCAATAAATGTTAAAAATCAAATTAGACCATATTCCCATTAGCATCAAATAACCATCTTAGCTGATGTTAGATCTATGCCTCCATTGTCGGAGCTGAAGTTAAATATGATCAAAGCTTCTGTGTGGCTGTGCAGCGTTTAACCTCACTATCTGGCAGCCTCTTACGTGGGAAGGTGAATTCCATGTGGCACCGCAATTAAGTCATGCATTAATCAAATTAACCAGACCAGCCTGTTTGGTTTTATCAGCTCATCGGTTGGTGCAGGATTTAAAATGGGGTTTCTTTCTTGAGCTTCAGTTTGGTTTGGTTTTTTTTTCTTTAAATAATCTCTACACGCAAATTTGAGTGGGGCTCAAACTCATGACTCCAAGATCAGCAGTTGCGGGCTCTACCGACTGAGTCGGCCACGTGCCCTTTGAGCTGTGATCTCCCTCGGCAGATTAAACATGGCTGGTGAAGGTCTCCTCCACTCGTGAAAAAGAAAACACTACAGAAAGCTCTACCCCAGTCACCTATCCACCCTTCGGTCTTGGCTCTGAGCTGAGGCTGTGCTAACTCAAAACCCGTCTTTCATGCCACTGGAGGTTATTAAAGCCACAGAAGCCAGCCTGGTATCATTCCTGGAAGTGGTGATCTATGCTCCCCTCACCACATCCCTGTAGATGGTATTTCCACTGACGTTCTTCCAAGAAAATATCCCACCGGTTTACCAGCGTCTTCTTACCTCTAGCCACTTGACGGGTTACTCCTTAATGGGAAATACCTGCTATGGGCCTTACCCATGTCCAAGCACAAGCCTTTGTTCAAGATGAGTGTTAAAGAGATACGCGAGGTTTGGTTTTTTTAAGGCTATTGATTAGGATGTTGATTTGAAAGTGAAGACTTCCCCTTGAGCAATGTGGTCTTGTCAGTTAGGGATGAAGAACGGCTTTAGGAGGAAACTATATTTTAGTATCTAGCTAATAAGAGAAATACTCTTCATTCAGTCCGTTCACCGCTGGTCGCCACTGATCAGTGCCCTCTTGGATCCCTCACAGGCCCGGCTACCTGTGAAGTGGATGGCTCCTGAGAGCCTATTTGAAGGCGTCTACACCATAAAGAGTGACGTCTGGTCGTATGGAATACTACTCTGGGAAATATTCTCACTCGGTAAGTTTTGCGGTTTGCTGCCACCGCTTGTCCGCCGCGCCCCATCCCATTCCTAAGTCAGAGTGCGTGACGTGTGACCTCTGTAGTCCCTACCTCCATGCGGCGTGTGCCATTCCATGTTTTGTTTTGTTTTTTAATGTTTATGTATTTTTGAGAGAGAGACAGAGTGCGAGCCGGGGAGGGGCAGAGAGAGGGAGACACAGAATCTGAAGCAGGCTCCAGGCTCCGAGCTGTCAGCACAGAGCTCGACCCGGGGCTCGAACTCACGAACGTGAGACCATGACCTGAGCCAAAGTTGGACGCTTAACCAACTGAGCCACCCAGGCACCCCCATTTCATTTTTTATGTGTGGTCTGTCCCCACCTGCAGCCTGACGCCAAGCAGTGTCTGGCCCAATGAACATGCTTGTTCATTGAGCGAATAAATAAGCAAATGAGATGGCTTAGCCTCCCTAACGCTTTCCCCAGGTGTCAATCCTTACCCTGGCATCCCGGTGGACGCTAACTTCTATAAACTCATTCAGAGTGGATTTAAGATGGACCAGCCATTTTATGCTACAGAAGAAATGTAAGTTCACATCAGACTGTAAGGTGGCTGAAATCAGGAGTTTACCGTGTCTCTAGTTACAAATGCATGACCAAAAAAGGTAAATCCTTCAATGCAAAATTTGTATGATTCCTCTTTGAAAAAAAAAAAAAAAGGAAAGGAAACTCTAATCCTTTTTTGCGGGGGGTGGGGATTCCTGAACAAGACTGAACCTTTCCTGCCCTAAGATGCTGGAAGTAGGGGTTTCCGTCGCTTGCTCCAGGGCCCCCTGGGAGTGATAAGACTCCAGCTCCCGACTTCTGGGCCACGCGGTAGTTTTTTAGATGCGTTTCTGCCCCTCATCTGATTCGCCCTTTCTGGTGGGAGTTCTGGCCACTTAGTAACCGGTGGGAGGGACCCGCTTTGCTTCGCTGCGATCCCCTCCGACTCCCCCTCCTCTTGCCTTTACAGATACTTTATAATGCAATCCTGCTGGGCTTTTGACTCCAGAAAACGGCCATCCTTCCCCAACCTGACCTCATTTTTAGGCTGTCAGCTGGCCGACGTGGAAGAAGCGGTACGTGGGGGGCGGGGGGGGCGCCCTTTGAAAAGGCGTCTCGGGAGGGGCGGGCTCCGGGGTCGGGCGCCCAGCTCTCCACTCAGGTCACGGCCTCCCGATTGCGTGAGTTCAAGCCCCCTGTCGGGCAGCGTGGAGCCGGCCTGGGGTTCTCTCTCCACCACCCGCCTTCTCCGTCTCTCTGCCCCTCCCCCACTCGTGCTGTCTCTCTCTCTCTCTCTCTCTCTCTCTCAATAAATGCACTTTAAAGGGCATTGTTAGAAAGGAAAGCAGTACCTCCAAACACTCGCTGGGGTACTGAGAACCAAAGGCACCACGTGGTCTTTCCCACCACCATTTGTCTTGTTTGCCCTTTATTTTTTTTAAAAATGTTTTATTTATTTCTAGGAGAGAGAGAGAGAGACAGCGTGAGCAGGGGAGGGTCAGAGAGAGAGGGAGACACAGACTGAAACAGGCTCCAGGCTCTGAGCTGGCAGTCAGCACAGAGCCCGATGCGGGACTCGAACCCACGAACCGCGAGATCATGACCTAAGCGAATGTTTGCCCTTTAAAAGGTGTATGGGGCGACCCCTATTTATTGGTGTTTTCAGGGGGGAAAAGGCTCTCCCTATAGATTTCGGCCGATTAAGAAATCACATGCTGTTAGGTGTCCAGTGCATGGGACTGGACAACCGAATAGAACCGAGTCCCTGACCCCCACCCGGTTCGGGTGCAGCGATCGCCCAGTCGGTCATGCAGCGCGGTCATGCAAGGCGGTACCGAGGAAGGAACACTGCCCTCGGTCCTGGGAGTCAGGCCGCGTCCTGCACTCTGTCCCCCGTTGCCTCCGCATTAGGGCAAATCGCTTTCCTCCTCTGTCCCTTACTTTTCTCACCTGTAAAATGAGTTGTCACGCTGGGTGATCCTTGAGCCTTGTGAACCTGGAATCCCTGTGCTGACTCTGACCCCAGTGATACAACCCCGCGTAGTGAACCGAACCACCCTCTAGAAGCAGTGGGCAAAGGATGGGACCTTGGACCCCCAGACCGTGGTTCAAATCTTGGCTCCATCATTTACATCTTATAGGCCTCCATTAAGTCACTGCATTTTTTTTTTGGCCCCCAGTTTCCTTATCTAAAATACGGGATTAACAGATCTTACTTTGTGGAGCTCTGAAGAGTAAGTCATATGATGTATGTGAAAAGACTTCGTACATAACAGGCACTTGGTAGTTAATCAATAACTGTTAGTTACATGGGCGCCTGATTCTTTAAATGGAGTTTCTGTTCTCTTTTTCTAAACTATTAAGAGTCCATTTTCAATTCTGTAGCCTCTCCGGAAACCTGGGTAGAGGTGGCATATGTCCTGTCCCCCTGGCAGAATGTTTGAAAAATCACATTCAGTCTTTTTTTTTCTTCTTTTTTTGGTGAGAGAGTGAGCGTGAGCAGGAGAGGGGCACAGAGAGAGAAGGACAGAGGCTCCGAAGCGGGATCAGCACTCATAGCAGCCAGCCCACTGCGGGACCCGAACTCACAAACTGTGAGATCACAACCTGAGCCAAGGTCGGACGCTTGACCGACTGAGCCACCCAGGTGCCTCTGAAAAATCACATCCGAAAATGAAATTATTGTCAGGGAATTAGGCCAAAAAAGTCAGGGGAGATGGAAAGCCTCAAGGCCATTGAGTAGCTGATTCTGGAAATAGTTAACGACGCTGCAAGATAAACTGAAAGAAGAATTACAGAGGGAAACAAGAAACAAGCCGTCGAGGCAAAGAGAAAGCACCAAGGAATTTTGGCTGGCTGGGGGGTTGGGTGTGGATTCAGAGGTCTTATTTGCACTACGCTGTGAAGAACGAGTAGTGCTTTGGCTGCTGGGGAACGAGGGGTTGGTAGAGTGTTCCAGGCTGGATGAGTGATGTAAGTAAAGGTTCAAAGTTGAGAAAGTTGAATGGAAAATACGTGGTTGTGGCTAAAGTTTAGGGTGAGTGGGGGAATGTGCAGGAAAACAAGACTATAAAGCTGGTGGGCCAGGGTGGAGGGTCCGCTGCCGTTGAACTGACCCTTGGCTTTGTTCAGGAGCACCTTGGTCTCGGTGTGCAGCTCTTTGATGTCCCCATGGCCACAGGCCGTCCAAATCCGTCTCCCTCTGTTCAGGGGGCTTCCCACATATCAGGAATTGTTGAATGGCAAGCTCTCCACGATGATGAATCCGCTGAGGTATCCAAGGTCAGGGACACCCCTTCACCTCTCCCCGCTCTTCTCTGCCTCTCTGCCCCCTGACCCTCTGTGACGGAAAGTTCCTTTCCCTACCAGTATCAGAGCCACTGATAGCAAGCTGTTGCTTCTTTCGGTAAATTATAAGATAGCATCCCTTCCGGGGGGGGCGGGATTCATCCACCCAGCCACCGAGAGGTGCCTCCTACTCCTGGCTGGTGCCACGGGCTCCCGTCTAGAAGCCTGGGGGGCAGAGCAGAGATTGGATGGGAGTGGGGCACTCCTTGCCCACTTGGCTGGGCACCTGGGAGCGAGACATAATCTCCACAGCCATATGAGGCGGCTGTGCCCGCTGGAGCAGAGCCTGCTTCCTCCTCGGTTGCTGTTCCATGCTTTCCCTTCGCATCCCCTGAGCGCCGCCCCATCGCACCTCTGGAAGCCAGGCCATGGCGACACACCTAGGGTAATATTTCCTGGTGTGCACGTGAGTGCTTTGTGTGAAATTTCTGTTTTTGCTCCGTCGTGGACTAGGGAAGAAAATGGCCCTCGGGGGAACAAGTGAGAAGCGGAGGGAAGCACATAGGTCAGGGGCGCCTGGGCGGCTCTGTCGGTTAAGATTTGACTTCGGCTCAGGTCATGATCTCACAGTTCATGAGTTCGAGCCCCACGTCAGGCTCTGTGCTGACAGTTCGGAGCCTGGAGGCTGCTTCGGATGCTGTGTCTCCCTCTATCTCCCCTGGGCTCATTCCCTGCTCATGCTCTGTCTCTCTCTCTCCACCTCCTCCCCCAATAAATTAAAAGTTAAAAAAAATTTTTTTTAACACCACAGGTTAATGCTTTAAATATAACTTAGAGCAGGGAGATCATTGACTAACGTGCTACGGCATTATTCAGACCGGGGCGGAGACAGTGAGGGATTGTAGAATGGACAAACAGGCTTCAGAATTTGTCTTGACAGCCCAGATCTCTACATAAGGTGACAGATGCTCATTGCAGTGGTCACTTTGCAATAGAGACTCACTGATGACTCACATCGTACACCTGAAACTAATATAGTGTCTGTAGCCATTACACATCTGTTACCCCCTCCTCCCCAAGGCCCCCTGTAACTTCCCTCCTCAGATTTCAGGGTCCTCCTTCTGAGTCCCTGTGACACTTTATGTATAACTCCATGTGAGCCTCAGATGGCGTTGTGCGATACTCTTGCTTTAGCATCACTACGCTTGGTTCACAAGGGCAGGGAAGTGCACCGCTCACCTTCGCGTCCCCTGTGCAGTCCCGTAGGCAGGGGACACTCACAGCAGGAGGGCAGGCTAGAGGCCACACCTGTGTCGTTCACTGTCACGTACCCAGTGCCTCGCGTAATGCTTGGCGTAGAGAAAGGGCTAAGCAGGTGTTTCTGGAAGAAAGGAAGCGTAAAAGCAAGTTTGAGAAAGCAAAAGCGGATCAGCGAAAGCAAGGACGTCAGTTGACAGCTGACTGGCGATACAGCAAAGGAGGGCGTGAACTGGACAGTGCAGGGGGGAGGCGTGCAGAGGAAAGGGACGCACGCAGCTCCTGTTTCGAGAAAGGGGTCTGAACTCACATCACCTCGCCTCTCAGATCAGTGCCCACAAGTTATAGGAAATATAAAATATATCCTATATACTATAGATGTATCATATATAATGAATTATACATAAATATAATACAAATATAAAATAAATGTAAATATAAAAATATAGATATATGCTACATATTTTTATTATTTTTTTAATTTAAAAAATGTTTAATGTTTATGTTTGAGAGACAGAGTCTGAGTGGGAGACGAGCAGCAGAGAGAGAGGGAGACACAGAATCCGAAGCAGCTCCGGGCTCTGAGCTGTCAGCACAGAGCCCGACGCGGGGCTTGATCTCACGAACTGACCTGAGCTGAAGTCGGACACTCTACCGACTGAGCCCCCAGGGTAGCCCTGTTGTATAATTTTAAAGAAGTGAGGCCATAATTGGCTTTGAAAGCCAGAAGTGGGGGGGGGGGGGAAGGGAGGAGAGAGAGACAGAGAGAGAGAAAGAAAGCAAGCAAGCCAGCCAGAAGGAGATCTTTGTGGACCAGAAACGGTGGAAAACCCCCGGAGCCATGAAAGCCATTAGGACCGAAGGGGGAAGACCCACAACAGAGGCCCCTTTGAAAGAATAAGGACACTGCTTTCCTGCCAAGCGGGGTCGGGGCCAGGGGGACCCTGCAGCGGCTCCACACTGGGAGCAGCCGTGCTGTTAAGTACACAGAAGAATAAAGCAGGTGGTAAAAATGTACCTATAACCACTGTGAAAAGAGCAATATAATCTATAATCTCAGGTTTAGTGTAGAAATAAAAAAACACCATAGAAAACTTGATCAACCCAATAAAGCAGGGGAGAGAGAAACAAAGAACATTCATGGAAAAAGAAAAAAAAAAACCCACAAAACAGCAGGATTCGTAAGTCCACTTAGGAAGGAGAATTTCAAAGTAAATGTGCCTGTCATCTTACGGGTCGCGTTGACTCACCTCAGTGCCGTGGGGTAAGAAGTGGCCCAAGGTCAACCTAAAAGCCCCCAACGTCTGACATCAGAGATTAAAGTCCCTGCTTCTTACAGAAGTCTTTGGTTCAGAAGAAGGAGAAAGAAGAAGGAGAAAGAAATACAAATAGATCCTGCTTGTTAAAACCTAGAGGCGCCAGCCACACTTACAACTCTAAATTCAGTTGTTAGAAAACAAAAAAGAAAGAAAATGAATGACTTAGACTTTCAACTCAAGGAGCTAAGAAAAAAACCCCAGTTGGGGCGCCTGGGTGGCTTAGTCGGTTAAGCGTCCGACTTTCGCTTAGGTCATGATCTTGCGGTTCGTGGGTTCGCGCCCCGCGTCGAGCTCTGTGCTGACTGCCAGCTCAGAGCCTGGAGCCTGTTTCAGTCTGTGACTCTCTCTCTCTGACCTTCCCCTGCTCACGCTGTCTCTCTCTCTCTCTCTCTCTCTCTCTAGAAATAAATAAAACATTAAAAAAAGAAAAAAGAAAAAAACCCCCCAGCAATGTAGACGACGGGGAGGGAGGGGGAGAGAGAAAGAACACAGCAGCAGAACAGAACTAAGAGAGGGGCGCCTGGGTGGTTCAGTCAGTTAAGCACCGACTTCGGCTCAGGTCATGATCTCAGTTTGTGGGTTCGAGCCCTGCATCGGTCTCTGTCCTGACAGCTCAGAGCCTGGAGCCTGCTTCAGATTCTGTGTTTCCCTCTCTCTCTGCTCCTCCCCCCACTCGCTCTCTGTCTTTCTCTCAAAAATAAACAAACATTTAAAAAAATTTTTTTAAAGAAAAGAACTAATGTTGATATAAGTAGAATTCATTAAACCGAGAGTAGCCCCCAAAACAAAATAATAGTGATGGTCAGGAAAGCCAAAAGTTGTTTTTAAACTAATAATTTAAATGCTACCATTTTAATGTCATGCACATTACTAACACGTTACCCATAATAAGGCATTTAATTCTCATATGAGGCTCACGAAGTCAGTTCTACCATTATCTCTTTTGCAGATCAGGAAACAGAGATACAGAGAGGTTCATTAATTTGCCCACAGTAACACAGTAAGGACTTAGGGGTTGAATATAACAGTCTGGAACTAGCTGACACTATGTTACTACTGTCTGTTAACACAGTGTACAAACATACCAGTAAAGCATACTAACTTACGAAGAGAGCAAGGAAGAAAGAGAAAGCACAAATGAGATTCAGAATAAAAAGGACATAATTGTGGATGAAGACACCATTTTCAAAAGTATAAGAAAAGCTTATGCACCTCTTGGAAATGCACTTGGAAAGCTAGGGTTTCAAATTTTCTATAAGGAGGACTTACTCATGTATTATGCAATTTAAAAAGTCACTAAAAAATCACTTACAGGGGTGAAGGAGGTACCAGCTTCCGATTATAATGAATAAGTCACCAGGATGAAAGATACGGCATAGGGAAGAAGTCGGTGGTAGCGTAATAAATAGTGTTGCAGGGTGACAGAAGGTAGCCACACAGTGGTGAACACGGCGTGACCTACAGACTTGCGGAATCACTATGTCGTACACCAGAAACTGATGTAACATTGCATGTCAGCTACACGTCCATAAAATTAATTACGTAAATAAAAAAATCACTGAAAGGAATGGAAAGGAAGACCTTAAAAGCAGTGACATAGCAGAACGGGCCCCAGGAAGTGATTGGCTCTGAGAATACAGCAAGCTTAGGAGGTGGTCCTGAAACTTCTGGATCACAGGACGGGCAGTGTGCTAAGTGGACTTGTAAATACAGGAGGCAGAGAAGGCTTGGAGATGAAAGATAGTAAATCCAGGTGTGGAGCTGCTGGATTTCAAGTGCCCCTGGTATTTCTGTCACAGCCTTGCTCAGATGGCTAGAAATTCAACACTACATTTGGTTCAACAGGTCATGACCAATCTCTACTTTCCAAAAAAGACATATCATCTCTATTCATCCTTAAGGGTAGAGGCAAACTGTTATTGTGCGGAGCAGGTGTGAAAGGATATTTTTGTCTATTTGTTTTCCAGAAAGAAAAAAATTAAGAGTAGGAGACGGTCCATTCAGTTAACAAACTGACGGTCAAAAACAAAAAGTCATACACAGAATCGAGGGGGTGGGGGAGGGGAGGAAGAGAGTCTGTCAAACTCACCTAAGAATGCACTATCCCGACATCACAAAGAGTTCTCATAAATAATAAGAAAAAGATGGATAGCCCAAGATAAAAGGGCAAAGGCGATAAGCAGACTATTTGCAATGAAATGCAATTCACTGAATGTAGAAAAAGATGTTCGACTTTGCTTATCGTGAAACATAGACAGGCAAGGAGATAAACTTATCCCTGGACAAAGGGCTAGAGATGTGAACGACAGTCAATGCCGTTGTCGTAAGGTTCTGGAGAAAAGAGTGTTCCAGACACAGCTGATAGGAGTGGAAATAAATAGAGCTTTCTGCAGGGTACCCCTGAGTGCTTGACCACTCAAATATGCATCCCCTTAGACCCAGCGATGCCAGGTCCCCCGTTCATCCCAGAGACAGACAAGATCAGGGTGCACCTTTCAGTTTATGTTATATAACCAGTCCATCAAAAGGTTAGTTAGGGGTGGCTGGGTGGCTCAGTCCGTTGAGTGCCCAACTTTGGATACTGGCTCAGGTCATGATCTGGCAGTGGTGGGACTGAGTCCCATGTCTGGCTCCTCGCTGAGCAGGGAGCCCGCTTGGGATTTTATCCCTCTCTCTTTCTCTCCCTCGCTCTCTGTCCCTCCCCCACTCACACTCTCTCTCTGTGTCTCAGAAGTAAATAAGTAATTTTTTAAAAAAGATTAGTTATGGGGCATCAGTACTAAGGGAGGCTGCTCTTAAAAAGGTGAATGTGCTCCTGTTTAGTAAACAGTGAGAATATCTAACACATGTAACATGGGAAAACACATCGGCAACTCAGAAGAAGGTTCTAAACCAGAATCTGCACTCAGCCTACTGATACAAAGCTGTGTATACACAGCAGACTATAATGGTGGCTATCTCTGACGATTTTAGCTATACTTCTTCCTATATTGCTTACGTTATCTATATGAATGTGCATGAGCTTTATCATCAGACAAAACGGGTTTTCATTCTGGGAAACCACTCTAACGTCACGTGGTTAGAACCTGAAGCATCGGTCCCCTGTGTTAATTGCATAATGACCAGATCTCTTGTGGTGGCCTTTCTCTTTTATGGTTTTACGGCTCAGCTTTATGATTTGTAGATCGAGATTTTATAGCCAAGGTTAGACATAGTCATAGAATAAAATGTTTGACTTGATTTCTCCATGAATAAAAGGACTACATTTGCTTTGTCAATTAATATCCTCTAATATTGAAGACTTATGTATCGTAATAGCAAGTAATTTGCAAGGAAAACCCCTCGACATGGACGTCATAATCCGATGGTAATCGGTGTTCTGTTTTTTTCCCACATTCAGATGTATCAGAACATGGATGGCCACAGTTCCCACCGTCCTTCTGTCTACCAAAACAGGAGACCTTACAGCAGAGAGGCGGAATCGGGGTCACTCCCTCCACAGGCCCCTGGTGAAGATTCCTAGAGAGAGGACTTAATCTTAAGGACTTCCTCCCTTTGACGCCCAGCTTACACAGGCTATAGATTACCAAAACAGGATTAATCTCATCACTAAAAGAAAGTATATTCTCAACTGTTTCTTTGCTGGACTTTTCTCTAGAAGCTCTCTGTATTTACTCTTGGTTTCAAAGGAACTTTTGTAAAATCACATCATCCTTTGCACAGGGCAGGAAGAGCTGATAATTAACTTTACTGGAGCACCTACCTACATCCAAAGGCCTTCTCAGTCTGGCTTTAGTGAAAATCGTGTACCCGAAAATAGTATATTCTTGTAAATACATACAACAAAAGCATTTTGCTAAGGAGAAGCTGATATGATTTTTTAAATCTATGTTTTAAAAATAATATGTAACTTTTTCAGCTATTTAGTGATATATTTTATGAATGGAAATAAACTTTCTTCTATAGAATTGTCTGTCATTGAATTGTTTGCATGGTCTATATTCAAGGCAAGACTTAACTGGAGGGAAGGAACCTGATGGAATTGTGTGCAATGTTCTATTTGCGCATGTGTATTTTTTCCTACTAAGAAGATGCATCCTTTGTCAGATTCTTAAAAGCATCTGTGACTCCTGCCCACAGACCAGGAAACAAAATGGCTGATGTCTGCTTGCTTTTCTGTAGCACGTCGTCGATTCAGCCTCGCTCGCCCTGTGAGGCTTAGCTCCCTCCCTCCCACAGGCTTGGACTTGCCCCTTGGCCTCCCATTCCCGGTGTGGTTCTCGCTGAAGGTCTGTCTTCTCTTGTCCTCTCTTCCAGTGCTTGATTAAGATAAGACACGCCCCCCCCAGGGGCGCCTGGGTGGCTTAGTTGGTTGGGCGTCCGACTTTCACTTAGGTCATGATCTCGCGGTTCGTGGGTTCGAGCCCCACGTCAGGCTCTGTGCTGACTGCCAGCTCAGAGCCTGGAGCCTGTTTCAGTCTGTGACTCCCTCTCTCTCTGACCCTCCCTGCTCACACGCTGTCTCTCTCTCTCTCTCTCTCTCTCTCCTAGAAATAAATAAAAATATTAAAAAAAAAAAAAAGATAAGACCCCCCCTCCAAGCCAGTCCTGCCAGGCTATAATTCCCTGTCCACCACTGCTCAGCCATGCAACGTTGGTCAAGTAACTGAACTTGGTTAGGCCTCGGTTTCCACTTCCGGAAGACGGAATAATAATGGATGGAATCTCTCTTATGGGCTTATTGTAAGAATTAGATGGATTATGTATATAACATGTGTATATTAGAAATAGACACATATACAGATGGTCCCCAACTTAGAGTGGTTCAACTTATATTTTTCAACTTTATGATGGTGCCAAAGGGATACACAGTCAGTAGAAATGGTCCTCTGAATGTTGAATTTCAATCTTTTCCTGGGTTAGTGATGTCCAGTACTGCCCTCTTTCACGATGCTGGGAAGTGGCCATGGGATCACAGGGTAGAAGCAACACACTGGCAACCATTCTGTTTTTTACTTTTGGTTTAGTATTCAATCCATGACATGAGAGATTCAACACTTACTTGTAAAATAGGCTTTGTGTAGATGACTGTGCACAGCTGGAGGCTGACATCAGTATTCAGAGCACATTTGAGGTGGGCCAGGCTAAGCTGTGATGTTCAGTAGGTTGGGTCTATTAAATACATTTCAACTAATTTTCAACTTACTCTGGGTTTACTGAGACATAGCCCCATCGCAAACTGAGGAAGATCTGTATTACATAAACATACAGATTGCTCATATCAGCGGCTGGCCCGTAAGTATAACCTAATTTGTCACGTGCACTTCCCTTTTCTGGTTTTAATCTTTCACTTTAGACCATGCCACCATAAACTCACTTGGATTACACAAATCCATTCTTCACCTAACTTCTCCCAGTCTCTGAGCTATCCAAAGTTTTCTCTGGCCACGGACACATTTGTCTTTCTAAAGTATTGATGTGCACATATCACTCTGCTAGAGTGTGTTTGGGGACTCCCGGTGTCTATTCTCTGGCCAGCGTGATGCCCACCATGGCCGGCCTACCCCACATTTCTCAGCATCAGCCTACATGATGCTTTTCTGTTGCCAAAACCACCTACTCATGGTCAGTGGGTTTGCCTGGGGCATTCCCATCTCTGGTTTTTCTTTTCTTCACTCTCCACCCTCCTAGTTTTTATTTATTTATTTATTTTTAAATAGTTTATTTTCAAGTTGGTTTACATGTAACACCCAGTGCTCATCCCAACAAGTGCCCTCCTCCATGCCCATCACACCCCTTCCCGTCTCTCCCACCCCCATCAACCCTCAGTTTGTTCTCAGCATTCAAGAGTCTCTCATGGTTTGCCTCCCTCCCTCTCCCCAACTATTTTTCCCCTTCTTCTCCCTCACGGTCCTCCATTAAGTTCCTTCTAATCCTCCTATACGTGTAAACATATGGTATCTGTCCTTCGCTGCCTGACTTATTTCACTCAGCATAACACCTTCAAGGTCCATCCATGTTGCTACACATGGCCAGACTTCATTCTTTCTCATTGCCATATAGTATTCCATGGTATAGATAAACCATATCTTCTTGATCCATTCATCCATTGATGGACACTTAGGTTCTTTCCATGTTTTGGCTATTGTTGAGAGTGTTGCTATGAACATTGGGGTACATGTGCCCCTAGGCATCAGCACTCCTGTATCCCTTGGGTCAGTTCCTTGCAGTGCTATTGCTGGGTCATAGGGGAGTTCTATTGTTAAGTTTTTGAGGAACCTCCACACTGTTTTTCAGAGGGGCTACATCAGTTTACATTCCCACCAACAGGGTGCCCATTTCACCACATCCTCGCCAGCATCTAGAGTCTCCTGATTTGTTCATTTTAGCCACTCTGACTGGCGTGAGGTGGTATCTCAGTGTGGTTTTGATTTGTATTTCCCTGATGAGGAGGGATGCTGAGCATCGTTTCACGTGTCTGTTGGCCATCTGGATGTCCTCTTTGGAGAAGTGTCTGTTCATATCTTCTGCCCATTTCTTCACTGGATTGTTTGTTTTTCAGGTATGGAGTTTGGTGAGTTCCTTATGGATTTTGGATACTAGCCCTTTATCTGATATGTCATTTGCAACTATCTTTTCCCATTCCATCAGTTGCCTATTAGTTTTCTGGATTGTTTCCTTTGCGGTGCAGAAGCTTTTTATCTTGATGACGTCCCAGTAGTTCATTTTTTCTCTTGATTCCCTTGCCTTTGGGGATGTATCAAGGAAGAAATTGCTCTGGTTGAGGTCAAGGAGGTTTTTTCCTTCTTTCTCTTCTAGGGTTTTGATGGTTTCCTGTCTCACATTCAGGTCCTTTATCCATTTTGAATTTATTTTTGTTTATGGTGTGAGAAAATGATCTAGTTTAATTCTTCTGCGTGTTGCTGTCCAGTTCTCCCAGCACCATCTGTTAAAAAGGCTGTCTTTTTTCCATTGGATACTCTTACCTGCTTTGTGAAAGATTAGTTGGCCATACATCTGTGGGTCCAATTCCGAGTTCACTATTCTATTCCATTGGTCTATGTGTCTGTTTTTGTGCCAATACCATACTGTCTTGATGATGACAGCTTTGTAGTAGAGGCTAAAGTCTGGGATGGTGATGCCTCCCGTTTTGGTTTTCTTCTTCAATGTTACTTTGGCTATTTGGAGTCTATTGTGGTTCCATACAAATTTTAGGGTAGTTTGTTCTAGCTTTGATAAGAATACTGGTGCAATTTTGATTAGGATTGCATTGAATGTGTAGATTGCTTTCAGTAGTAATGACATTTTAACAATATTTATTCTCCTGACCCATGAGCATGGAACGTTTTTCCATTTCTTTGTGTCTTCTTCAATTTCCTTCATAAGTTTTCTATAGTTTTCATCTAGCTCTCCCAGACTCCACCAGAAGCCTACTAGAACTGATCCATGGATTCAGCAACGTTGCAGGGTACAAAATCAACGTACAGAAATTGGTTGCATTTTTATACACCAACAATGAAGCAACAGAAAGAGAAATCAAGAAACTGATCCCATTCACAATTGCACAAAAAACCATAAGATACCTCGGAATAAATCCACCCTCTTCCTATTTAATGCTTCTTCCTCTTTGTTGCTGAACTTGAGCTCTGCCTTATACTTCAGGTCTTTCTCAGCTCCACCAGCCACGAGTTATGGCTTCCTCTGCTGAAATCTACAAGCTTCTTGCCCATATCATCCAGTTGGCCCTTCACATAAGCATCCTTTATTTTCACTTGGATTTTTTTTAAGCAACAAAAATGTTTTTTCTTTCAGTTCTATAGGTGAGCAGTTCAACGAATGTCCTGTCCTTCTGGGCTAAAATCAAGGTGTCATCAGGGGTCACATTCCTTTCCAGAGGCTCTCACGGAGAATCTGTTTCCTCCCATGTTTCAGCTTCTTCTACGGGCTGCTAGACTTCCTTGACTGGTGGCCCTCTGCCTCCATCTTTACAGCCAACAATGTTACACCTCTGCAAATGTTCTTCTGTAGCCATGTCTCCCTCTGACCCTGAACTCCGCCAAGACCAGTTCTCTCCTTGCAAGGATTATGTCTCTTCATCTGGAGTTTTAGAAGTTTGAAAGTAGATATGATTTATTCTATGCTGTATCCTTAATTCCTATTTGTGTATACAGTCAGGACACAAGAAATCTATTGTTCGATTATTTTGTTACCTACTCAAGTTAAAGCATAAAATATGCTTTGTGTTAAAAATTCAGATAATTTTGTATTTTTACTTAGGGTAATAAGTGAAACTTCCCCTTTATGTACTCAGCCCAAATCCCAAAATTTGGGAAATGCTGTTAAAGTTTCAGATATATTTCTCCCATCTTCTTGTTTAAATACACTTCATTACTTACACATATTTGCACAAACACACTCAACCTACAGAATTCCTTGATTTTTACATAAATGGGATCACACCAGCCATATTATCAAATGTATTTTGGTTCTTAACTACATGTCAATATTTTCCCCAACTGTACATGTTTGTGAAGCGCTAAGTGTTGTGTTCAAATGATGTATGTATCATCTCATTAAATTCTCATAGCTGCTTTATGAAGTAGGTACTAAAATAACACCAATTTTTTCTGGAGAATTTGAAGTTTAACTTAGTAACCTGTGGTTTCCAAGCCCCTGTTAACACTTACCTTGTGGTTACTCTTGGGTTCTATTATTATTTTATTTCTCGTATTTATTTATTCTTTTTTTTTCAACATTTTTAAAAATATTTTTTATTTATTTCTAGGAGAGAGAGAGAGAGAGACAGCGTGAGCAGGGGAGGGTCAGAGAGAGAGGGAGTCACAGACTGAAACAGGCTCCAGGCTCTGAGCTGGCAGTCAGCACAGAGCCTGATGCAGGGTTCAAACCCACCAACCGCGAGATCATGACCCAAGCGAAAGTCGGACGCTCAACTGACTAAGCCACCCAGGCGCCCCTCGTATTTATTTATTCTTAATTGTGGTAAAAAACACAACACATAACACAAAATTTATCATCTTAACCATTAAAAATTTTTTTAATGTTTATTTTTGAGAGAGAAAGAGAACACAAGCGGGGGAGGGGCAGAGAGAGACAGAGACACAGAATCCGAAGCAGGCTCCAAGCTCTGAGCTGTCAGCATAGAGCCCAATGCTGGGCTTGAATTCACGAACACACAAGATCATGACTGGAGCTAAAGCTGGAAGCTTAACCGACTGAGCCTCCCAGGTGCCCCTCATCTTAACCATTTTTAAGTGTATGGTTCAGTATTGTTAAGTATATTCACACTGTTGTGAAACCAATCTCCAGAACTTTTTTACTTATAAATCTGGAACTTTGTCCCCATTAAACAGTAATTCACCCCTTCCCCTCCTCTGAGCTCTGGTAACCGTCATTCACTTTGTTTCTATGAATTTTACTACCTCACATAAGTGGAATTATACAATACTTGTTTTTTGTGATTGACTTATTTCACTGGGCATAATGTCCTCAAGGGTCATCCATGTTGTAGCATGTGGCACTAAGTATTTCCCTTATTTTTAATGCTGAATAATATTTCACAATATGTGTATACATTTAGTGATTCATTTATCCATGGATGGACATTTAGTTTGCTCCAACTCTTGCGTTTTGTGAATAACGGTGCTATGAACATGGGTGTGCAAATACTTCTCTGAGAACCTGCTTCCCATTCTTTTGTATATTTTTGTTTTCTTTTGTAGAGAAGTGGGATTGTTGGATTGTAGAGAAGTGGTAATTCTATTTTTAAGTGTTGGTTGTATTTATTACTTTTAAAGACGCTGTTGTTGGGATCAAGTGTTTCTTTGGCCATCCAGCATCGATTTCCATTCTTTCAGTAGCAGCACTGTGATTGAGACATTACTTTTCCAGATGGTATGCAATGGGGTGGGACTTCAGTGGCGGGAGGGGACGGTTGCCTTCTAGCCAAGGAGGGTCCTTGACTCAAAGCTTGGCTAATAAACTTCCTCTTTTGTTCTGGAAATTGGTGCCTGGCCTGGATTCGGCAAGAATGAAAAAGGGAGTCGGACCTTCTCATTCTTAGCAACAGCAGTCTCTGACATAGTGTGACAAGCAGTCCCCACTTCCTGGATCCCTGGAGATGCTTTGGCCCCTCTTCTTACCCAAGCCTTGCTCTCTGGCACTTCCTGTTACGCTGGGAGCCATTCAGTGTCTTTTCTATAAATCCTCTTCTGATGCCATGAACCTGAGTTGGCCTTCAATGTCCCTGGCCATGACCCTTGGCACACACACCTGCACTGACTCAGTCTCCTCAGCCAACCTGAGGATCTCACCTGCTTTGCCTTCTCTAGAAGGTCCTCTCTGTGTTGGTTGGCCAACGGGTCTTCTTTCCAATTTCGAATGATTTCTCCTCATGTGTATCTTATTCCATAATCTGTGGAAGTAGAGTCACAGGCATTTGGTAAAGCCTCCTGGGCTGTTGGCCAAAGACCTGGTGATCATAGGGAAGAAAAGAAGAGAAAAGAAAAGAAGAGAAGAGAAAAGAAAAGTGAGGTAAGTTTATGAGAATGTTCTCCTTTTCCTTCGGCCAGAGCGATTTTAGTCAGACCCACATACATTCTGATCGTGAGTTCGCTGCGACGGAACCCAGTACATTTATACGTAGAGTCACCCACACAGCACACCCCTGGCTGTGGTAGTACCCGAGGCACCAAAGAATTTGATTTCCTTGGAAACGAATATTCTTTTGTTCATGAGCTTTGTAAAAATGGCTCCATACGCTACGTAGACTTCCGGTCCCTGCTTTCTTGAAAAAAAAATCCAGTTCATGCTTCTAAGATTCACTCATGGTGCTACCTGGATCCTAAATTCTCCTAAAATCCTGAAATTCTCAATTTCACTGATGTGCAATGGGAATATACATTGACCATTATTTATGCATCTTCACACTGATATTTGGAGCTTTGGGGCAAGTGAGGTAATGGTTCATGGGTGTTCATTAATATTATTTTTCTTTATAACATAACTTTTGTATATACCAAATATGGTATTTGAAAGGCAACATTCTGAGGGCACCTGGGTGGTTCCGTCAGTTAAGCATCCAACTTTGGCTCGGGTCATGATCTCATGGTTTCTGGGTTCGAGCCCCATGTCGGGCTCTGTGCAGACAGCTCAGAGCCTGGATCCTACTTCGGATTCTGTGTCTCCCTCTCTCTCTGCCCCTCCCCCACTCACACTCTGTCTCTCTCTCAAAATTGAAAAAGCATTTTAAAAATGATAAATAATAAATAAATAAACAAAAATTAAAAAATAAAAAATAAAAGACAACATTCTCTGAGGAAGGAAGGTATTTAAAACCCTTGTTGGAAGAAACAAAATTAAACTCTATTAAATCCGGCTCTTGCCACAGATCTGTTTTAGTTTGGTCAATCTGTCTGTGACGTAACTACACATTTTTAAAAAAGATTTTATTTCTAAGTAATCTCTACACCCAAAGTGGGGCTCAAACTCACAACCCTGAGATCAAGAGTTGCGTGCTCTACCGACTGAGCCAGTCAGGTGCCCCAGACTACACACTTTCAACACATGTAAGAACACGACTTAAAAGCATGGATTTTAGAGAGGTGTTCTGCTACTGCGTGCACAGCCCCTTCCATCCGACCAGCAGGTGGCGCCCCAGGACTACTGTTTATTTAATTAATGTCACAGGGCCTGACTTCACTCCTACACCCGGCCTTTGGAAAGGCAAAGTTTCACAAACAGAATAAATAAAAGGCCGATCTGTTGATGAGAAGGAAGAACAGCCCTCTACACAGATCACTTAAATTCATTTATTCAATATTCAGCTATTTCTTGACTATGATACCGATTGTGCATTTTCTGTGCATTATTTATCACATTCCAGATATTAACAGAGCAGACTATGTCAGCCTCTTTATAGGACCTTGTTTTTAGAACACCAATATATTTTAATGTTTACTTTTGAGAGAAAGAGCCAGTGGGGGAAGGGCAGAGAGCGAGGGGGTGGGGCAGAGGATCTGAAGCTGGCTCTGTGCTGATAGCAGCAAGCCCGCTGCGGGGCTCAAACTCACAAACCGTGAGATCGTGACCTGAGCCTAACGCTCAACCAACCGAGCCACCCAGATGCCTCAGACCTTTTATTTTTAATCTTAAAAAAAATTTTGTTTTTTTGAGAGACAGCATTTGCACTCGAGGGAGGGAGAGAATCCCAAGCAGGCCCCACGCACAGCATGGAGCCAGATGAAGGACTCGGTCTCAGAAACCGTGAGATCCTGATGTGAGCCGAAATCAAGAGTTTGGTGCTTAACCAACTGAGCCATCCAGATGCCCCCATAGGACCTGATTTTTGCCATTCAATTCTATACGCACAAGGGATAGTCAAAGTCATTGGAACTTATTCCTCTTGGAGCTGAGTGTTGCCCGAGCCTGGACTGGCTTCCTATCAAAGCAAAGAGTTTGTTTTCCCAGAGATCTTGTGGAGTAAAAACCACAGCCAGGGAGGATGTCCTGGGTGACCTCTGATTGAAGTTCCAGCCCTTCGATTATCCATCTCGTGTCGTCCTTCACCCACCACTTCCAGTGTTCCTTCCTGATCTTCCCTCTCTTTCCCAGCTCTTCGTGAAGGACTTTCTCCGGAGCACACTTATCCGAACACTTCTGCTGTCGTTCTGTCGAAAGTCAATGACATTTCAGCTTTCACATTTGTTTCTGTCTGTACCACAGTTACCATCAGCAACAGGAAAAAAAATGGCAGGGCAAGTTCTCACCTAAAAACACTACATCTTTGTGGCTGGTAGGAGTTCAATATGTATTAAATTCCAAATCATCTTCCTGAGGCAGGAAAGGCTTTGATGATTTCTTTGGGTAGCAAAACGTATATAACATACACACATGTGTATGTACCATTTACCCTTTTAACCATTTTTCAGTGTCAAGTTCAGTGGCATTCAGCACATTGACACCATTGCACAACCACCACCAGCCTCTGCCCCCGGATGGAACTTTCTCATCTTCGCAAACTGAAACTGTCCCCGTTAAACATGAACTCCCTACTCGCTCTACCCGCAGCCCCTGACGACCCCCTCCCTTCTTTCTGTTTCTATGAGTTTGACTTCTCTAGGCACCTCACATGAGAGGAATCACCCAGTATCGGTCATTGTGTGACTGGCTTATTTCACCTAGTGTACAACGTCTTCAAGGTTGGCTTTGATGAACTCTTTATATTAACATTTGTTGATAATACTCTATCCCAGAGCTGTGCTAAAGGCTTCACATTACTGTCCTGTTAAAAAAAAATTAATGTCCCCCAGAGCACAAGTGGGGGAAGGGCAGAGAGAGAGGGAAATACAGAATCCGAAGCAGGTTCCAGGCTCTGAGCTGTCAGCACAGAGCCTGACGCAGGGCTTGAACTCACAAATTGTGAGATCATGACGTGAGCAGAAGTTGACAGCTTAGCCGACTGAGCCACCCGGGCGCCCCTGTATTGTCCATTTAATAAAATGTGAGGAAGGAGTTTATTCTGTGGCAGTTTAGCAGCTGGTGAAACCAAAGCTGGAGAAGCTTAAGTCACTGGGACGCCTGGGCGGTTGAGTCAGTCAAATGTCCGACTTCAGCTCAGGCTATGACCTCACGGTTGGTGGGTTCTAGCACCGCATCAGGGTCTCTGCTGTCAGCGCAGAGCCCAATCGACTCCTCTGTCTCCCCCCTCTCTGCCTCTACTCCCCTCTTAAAAAGCAAAAAACATTAAAAACATTTTTAAAACTAAAGAAGGTTAAGTCGCTTACTTAGACACGAAGCAGGCACGAAGCGCACACTGCCTCACAGCCACACCAGAGGTCTGGGCTCCAGCCACGTTCTCTCAGTCCTTCTGGCTTCCGCTCAGTCCTTAGCTTATGAGAGCCATCAGGAAGCAGCAAGATTAGGTGGGTTCTGACTCCCGATCTGCCTCAAATTAAAAATGTGTATGAAAGAAAAGCAATCTGTCTTTCTGGTATCTTCTTGAGAAAACATTCCTCATAAGCTCCATTTGTGAAAAGTTAAGGGGCACCGGCTGAAGGGATGCGACAGGGGAACATTTCCACTAAAAAATGAAACACAAATTTAAGAATGTTTTCCCCTGTTCTGATAAAAGTCTCCTAAGAGAAAAAGTATAATAAAGTCAAATCCAATATTATTCAGCAACTGGAACGCAAGAATGGTATCTTGTATAGTGAAACAAATTATGACGCTACATCTTTATATAATTTAATTATTTTTTATTTACTTAACTTTTAAAGTTTATTTATTTATTTTGAGAGAGAGAGAGAGAGAGAGAGAGAGAGTACTCCAGCAGAAGGGCGGAGAGAGGGAGACACAGAATCCCAAGCAGGCTCTGTGCTATCAGCACAGAGGCCGGCCCCAGGGCTTTGGGTTTACAAACCCTGAGATCATGACCTGAGCCAAAACCAAGAGCTGGACACTTAGCTAACTGAGCCGCCCAGGTGCCCCTATATAACTTTTTTTAAAAAGCTTTATCGAGGAGCTCCTGGATGACTCGATTGAGCATCGACTCTTGATTTTGGCTCAGGTCATGAACCCAGGGTTGTGGGATCAAGCCCCGTGTTGGGCTCCACATTGAGTGCGGAGCCTGTTTGGGAGTCTCTCTCGCTCCCTCACTCTCGCTCTCTCTCTTCCCCTCTCCCCCACTTATGCTTTCTCTCAACAATAACAACAAAAACTGTTGATACAGAAGTCGCATACCACACAATTCTCTTATTTATATCGTACTACTCAAGACCCCAACTTTTCCTCGGATGCAAGTTGCCTTACCTTCTGAGGACCTTACATTCCTCTGATTGGTTTGACTGGTGAGAGTCAACAGAAGCAGAGCCCAAGGGGCTGAGCCAAGCCCAGCGGCACGAGTTGCTGAGTTCCACGTTAGTGATTTGTATTTTGTCGTTGTTGTCCTTGCTATTTCTATGTCCGTGACTATTTAATTCCTGAACGTTTTGGGTCTTGAAGGTTCCTATGTCAGTAGGCTATTGGGAGTTCCAATATTATACAACAGCTACGGCAATCAAAAAGTTTTGGTTTCCAATCTGCCAGCATGGTGGTGGCTTCAGTAGGTAGGTCCTTCCCACCATGTGTATCAGCATCGCCAAGAGCGGAAGAGGTTTCTACTTGCAAATTCAGATGTTGTTCTGAGAGCACCCCCAGGCTCCAAGCCCCAGGCAGGAGCTCCTTTGAGGGTTGGGGGACCCTCCCCCTGTGCAGAGACAAGACCAGGAAATGGTAAGGGGTCATGCAAAGGCGGGGGGGGGGACAAAGAGCCAAGGAACCAGAATGTTCTTCTTTGCTTCTGCTCTACCTGCTTTTCCCAGGGTCTGGGGATGAGGGGGGGAAAGTGTAGGGAGCCTGGAGAGCCCAGTCGTGGGGATCCAGCCGGACTCCTCCTCCTTCTCCCCACGCTCTTATTTGGACATTGCAGGTGCTTCACAGATCACACCAGAACAAACCGCTCAGGGCAGTGGTGGAGGGAGAAGAAGAAATGGATATGTTGGCCCCTTAACTGGGTCTGCAGCAAAGCCTGCATGGATAAGAAAAAAGACTTCTGGTAGCAGGAAGGAAAGAAGAGCAAATTCTGTGGTTGGTTGTGACGGAGAGATTATACACAGAAAATAGTAGCCGGCATCTATGCAGTGCTATGTAAGGGAGCTGCGTTAAGGACTTCCCTATATTTGCTGATCTTTCACAAAATCCCACAAGGTGAATACATTCTTATCCCCATTTTATGGACAAAGAAACGGAAAAACAGAATGTTCAGTAACTTGACACATGTCCGACTGGAGTGGCAAAGCGGGGCCAAAACTCCCCCGGGTCTGTGCTCCCCTGCTGTGTTCTATTGCTTGAAACTCATATGCTGCAGGATCCACTGTGTTTGCACATAGACACAGGCATATTGTATATAAGTGTTTATCTCATATGTCTTCCTTCACATTTGAAGATGAGCCAGTAACGGTGGTACTTCTGGCATTGGATTCACTTCCTTGAAAAGCAAATTTTGGGGATACCTGGGGGCTCAGTTGGTGAAGCAGCCAGCTCCTTTTTTTTTTTTAATGTTTTATCTTATTTTTGAGAGAGAGAGAGAGACAGAGCATGAGCAGGGGAGGGGCAGACAGAGAGGGACACACAGAATTCAAAGCAGGCTCCAGGCTCTGAGCTGTCAGCACAGAGTTCGACGCAGGGCTCGAACTCAGGAACCGTGACATCATAACCCGAGTTGAAGTTGGAGGCTTAACTGACAGAGTCACCCAGGCGCCCTATCCAACTCTTGATTTAGGTTCAGGTCATGATCTCATGGTTTGTGGGTTCGAGCCCCACATCCGGCTCCACGCTGACAGTGTGGAACCTGCCTAGGATCCTCTCTCTCCCTCTCTCTCTGCCTCTCCCCCTCCCACACACTCTCTCTCCCTCTCTTTTTCAAAAGTAAATAAATTCATTTTAAAAAAGAAAGAAAAGCAAATTTTATCAGCTTCTTTTCAAGAGATGGAGTCTTGATCATTCTGTCAGCCATTACCTTTTGGCCCAAGTAGACAGAGGGGGTGCTGGGCTGGTAAATGTCTATGAACAGAGGCGGGACCCAATCTGTGGTCACACTATCAGCACCCACCTCCCACAGACCATGGGGGCAAAGGTAAATGATTTATTGATGTGAACGTGCTTGCTCTGCCCTTGAATTTTGACTCAAATGGAGCCAAATGTGTAGACTTGTAGAAAGATGCTTCCATTATTTTTGTTCTAAAGGGAAACAGCAGTGATCTCTTTATTTTAAAACTTTGATGCCCTCTTTTTCTTTCACTTTATCTTCCATGGTATTTCTTATTTTGAGTATATGTGAAGGAAATTAGGGTGAGGAATTTAATCTATGAGGTCATTTGGTCAACTAATTCACTCCCTGCTGTTATTGTGCTCCTACTGTGGGCACAATTCTAGGCTCCCCAGACACAGAAGCACAGGGGACACACTGTCTCCAGCCTTATGGAATTAGTCAGGGCTGAGAGATGATATGCAAATAAGTAAATATAATAAACAAAGTGATTTCAGAAAGATACACATGTATACATATATATTCAGGAAGACAATAACACATAATGGTGTTTGAGAGACAGTTGAAATGATACAGAATTATTGCTTAGACAACACATTGTGTTTACCGAGCATTTTTATAAAGGGACACCTGGGTAGTAGCTCAGTTGCTTGAGCGTCTGGCTTCGGCTCAGGTCATGATCTCGCCATTTGTGGGTTCATGCCCCATATTGGATTCTGTGCTGACAGCTCAGAGCCTGGAGCCTGTTTCGGATTCTGTGTCTCCCTCTCTCTGCCCCTCCCCTGTTGACGCTCTGTCTCAAAAATAAACATTAAAAAATTATTTTTAAGTACCTAGAGTCTTAAGGTATCTGAGATACAGAGAAAGTGTACAACACACAACAGAGGGGACATCAGATTCCCAGTGGGTTGACACATGACTGGTCTCTGAGTTATCAGAGGAAACTTCCTGAGATAACACCAGTGTTCAAATGTCAATGACACCAAAAGTCTCCCTGGCTCGAATGCCCACAGTGAAATAGGGTCCCCCTGGCTTTGTGGGAACAGTCTGGCTGGAAACTTTCCTCCCGGAGAGCTCTCCACTCCCTGGACTAGCACCTTGAGCCTGTGTTTGTTCATTACACAACTATTCGGGATCCGCTTCTCCCAGAAGCATTCAAAACCTGCCAAGCTGGTGTTACATAAAAACCAAAAAGAGAAAGAAAAAAGAAAGCTTGTGCAGTTAGCAAATATAAGCTGGTAAGCGGAGCCAGCGTCATTCGTTCAGCGAGAAGGGTGCTGATACCCTGCGTCGTGCCGCTGAGCGAGAGCAATGGACATGGAGAAGGTCAATTCCATGGACTTCGGAGAATTTGTGGAGGTGTTTGGGAATGTCGTCGAGAGGTGTCCTCTGATTGCCGGTGCTGTTTGGTCGCAGCGCCCGTTCTCCGACTTGGATGACTTAGAGAAGCACTTCTTTGCCTTTATCGACGCCCTTCCACAGGAAGGTAAGGCTTCAGCATTAGTTGCCGAGAGTCCGTACAAAGGGATTTCAAGCATATGTGTCAAAGTAGTTTTAGACGTTTCGGCTAAACGTTGCCGATCCCTGATGTATTGATTAGTATTTCTCTTGTGAGGCTCAGTTTCCTCAGACACTTGCAAGGTGTCAGGCCAGAAGTAGAACTAGAGATGTATGTTGGCTCAGGTAAAGCAGTTGTTAAATATTAAAGCTCTGAGGTGACGAAGGAAGAGGAACCAGGCTGTTCTCCTCAGGCCTCACAGCCGCTCGGAGGCCAAAGGTCAGGCGGAGGGCCCACCCTCTCTCAGCCCAGCGTGTTCACTTTGGGAATGTCCTGTATGCAAGAGAGGAGACAGCATGGTATCAGACCATCTCAGGAGCCCAGGGGAAAGCGCAAATGGCTGACATTTTTCCCAGAAAGGGCCAGTTTGGACTGGACCACTGAGGAAAGTAAACTCACTCAGATCAGCAACTCCCTCCCTAAGGGAGTGAAGAGGAAAAGACAAAAATCTGAAGGAATTCCTCTGGAGAAAGGGAAAGAAATTGTTGATTTCCTCTGGGGACAGAGAGAGAGAAGGCCACACTTCTGGGTGTGGGGTGAGGAGAAGTGGAGGCGGAGGTTTAGGCTTAACCCCAAGTGACTCAGAATGACACACGGCCTCAGGGATTCAGAGACCGAGGGTTAGAGTCAGGGCTGCTTCCTGGGCTGTCCTGATACCCTCAGAAAAGCCTGACGGGAGGCGAGGGGCAGGGGCTGCCTTCACAGAGGGGTCTTCCACAGCTGGGGTGGGGGCCGGGGGCTGGAGGGCGGCCACGATCTTCTCCATAACGACGCCGACGGCCAGTCCTGCCCATCCGTCCAGAGTCCGCCACCTGGGGTGGTTTCCGATTATCAGATGAATGTCTCCCAAACAAGAAACTCATTTTAATTTATTTTGGGCACATCTCGCTGGACGGGAGGATCGTGTTCTAAGACCAAACTGACAGAAATGTTGATAGCCACCCACTTCTGGGGCCTCTCTCGTCTCCGCCACTGGGCTGGGGCATGAGCGGGGCCGAAGGACACCAGAGCCTCATGACTAATGATTCACAGGATGGCCCGTCCCAGCCTGATGAGCCAAGGGGCCCCCTAGTCACCCCACAGCCTGTAGAACAGGCCGGAAAGGGTAAGAAGCTCCTGGAGCCCATGGTCTAAACGTCTGACAGGAAAAGGCAGGTCAGATGAAAGCTTTCTAGGCCAGAGGGGAAATAATCTTTGCAGGGTGTGAATGCCTTATGAATGACATTTTTTCTATCAAGTTAAAAAGAGAGAGAGAGAGAAATTCCATGATCTGTCTGAATACAGGGGCTGGTAGGGCTGGGGAGGGAAAGGATTCTATGGATAGCTTAAATCTAGTATTCACTGGTTTATCCAGTTATTCAACATTTAAAAAATTTATTTCTGAGAGAGAAAGAGACAGCGTGAGCAGGGGAGGGTCAGAGAGAGATGGAGACACAGAATCTGAAACAGGCTCCAGGCTCTGAGCTGTCAGCACAGAGCCCGACATGGGGCTGGAACCCACGAACTGTGAGATCGTGACCTGAGCCAAAGTCGGAGGCTTAACCGACTGAGACACCCAGGCGTCCCCAGTTATTCAACATTTATTTAGGGTTTGCTGTGCCAAGAACTTAGATAATAAAACTAAAATGTCCCTATTTCTGTCTTCCTTCCCCTCCAGCAGTCACACCAATCAGTTTGAGCAGAGGTTCTCGTCAAGGTTAAGGGAAAATCCAATCACAGTCCTGAGCCAAGTAGGATATGGGGATTGGCATTCGCCCCCTCCCTCCTGAGGCTTGTATCTGACCCCCTCCTACCTCAGTGGGAACTCTATATTCTGGTCGGTGTCAGACTCCTACATCACTCAGTGAATAGGGACTTAATAGAGGCTTCCAGGCATGAAGTATTCAAAGATGAGATCATAAAATGACTTCGAAAGATGGTGGATCCTGGGATTACCCTTCCCCCCCACATTTCACCTGGAGTGACTTTCGTGGCAGGTCCGTGGGACAAAATGACCAGAGGGAGCTGGGATCATCTGGGTGTTTGTTTCCTTCCGCATTAGACACTGTTCATTGGAGGGACCTCCCTATGTGGATCCCAGGCCCGTGTCCACATTCTCTTAGGCAGTTGACAGCAAGGCTTCAGTGCTATAAGCGTGGTTACTCTGTAGCCAGTCACCTCGATGACGGTGGGTAGGCGATATTAGCGATGGTAAGAATATTAAGAGCAAAAGTGCATTTACTCCTTACGTGTGGTATGTTTCAGACACTTTTCTAAACACTCTGCATCTGTTAACTCATTTAATCCTTATAATAATCCTATAAAACAAGTATTTCGTTATTATATCCATTTTACAGATGAGAAAACAGAGGCACAGAAAGGGTAAATAACTTGATCAAGAACACACGGTTAGAAAGTGGCAGAACTGGGATTCAAACCTTGATGGTCAACCCAACTGCTTTTGAAGCATTTTTAGAGAATCAAAACAAAGAGTTTCTGGGGGGTTCTTTTTTTAATTCACTAATTTATTCCATTAATATTAAGGCTTGATGTCCTAGATCCTATGTTAAGCTGTTTCAATAAGCAAATAAAATGGGATTTATTGCATAGTTTAGCTTTAATCTGCATAATTGGGAACAAACTGGGTGTAATAAAGTCTTTTGATGCTGTAACTAAAAGAGACCTTAAAAAAAAGTTCAGGATAAGGTGATCTTCCTAGCCAAGGATTTGGTTTATACATGATCGAAGGAAATCCTCTACAATTAGCAGAAAACAAAATCTTGCTTCTGGACTATAAACCAAGGTTGACAAGCCACTCGGGTTAACACTATGATGATTACTGGTCAGTAGGGGGCAGTCCAGGATTAATATTCAGTTCCAGCACTAACTGGCAAAATGCCCTTTCAAGCCAATCAGTTCCTGATTTCCAGGCAAAGCGCTTGGAAAAAGTAAAGGGAAGAGAGTTGAAACACACACACACACACACACACACACACACACACACACAAACACACACACCAGTTCAGTACTGATCTGTGTTAAAAAATCAAAGATTAAAAAATTGGCATAAAATAGGGTTAATCATGCATCTCCTTGTGACATTTCAGAACTGCGATAATGCCATAAGTTCTTACTGAATACCTTTTTTCAGAACATAGTTGTCGAATGAATAAAAAAGATACTAATTATTCCCTGGAATGCAGGCTATTGGGTATTTAGAAGTAGGTATCCAAATGTGTTCAATCAAAAAATATACAGCACTCCTTACTAAGAGCGATATGTTAGTCAAGCGCCCGCTGTGCCCGGGGAATTGTCCCAGGCATTATGGGTAACGCAGAGAATAAGATAAGTGCCTACTTTCCAGGAGTTTACATTCAAGTAAAGAGAGACTGGATTAACATAAGTAAATGAGACAATTTCACGTTCTAAAAAAGTATTAGAAAGACCATAAAAATAGGTCTTTCTTAGGAAGTGACATTTGAGTTTAAAACCAAAAGATGAGGGGCGCTTGGGTGGCTCAGTCAGTTGGGCGTCCGACTTCAGCTCAGGTCATGATCTCACAGTCTGTGGGTTCGAGCCCTGTGTCAGGCTCTGTGCTGACACATCAGAGCCTGGAGCCTGCCTCTGATTCTGTGTCTCCCTCTCTCTCTGCCTCTCCCTTGCTCGCTCTCTGTCTCTCAAAATGAAATAAAGATATAAAAAAATAAAACCAAAAGATGAGAAGGAAACAGTCTAAGCCCCAGGAGAAGGCCATCTTACGAACCTGAGACATACGGCATTTGGGGGACACAAGAGCCCACAGTGAGTGGAGAATCATGACGAGTGGAGGCATCTAAGGAAAGAGAGGTTGGGTAGGAGGACTCAGGTGGTGGTAAAAGTGCGGGGCGATGCTCGTTTGGACTAGGGTTGGAGCAAGATTGATGGAGAGATATGGTTGGGTTCTCAGAATAGATTTTAGAGTTAGACTCAACAGGTGTTTGGGATTTTTTTTTTTAATGGATATGGGGGAAGGCAGGTCAAAAACAAATAGAACTTAAGGACAATTCCTAAATTTCCAGCCTGAGCATCTGAGTGCGGTGGTGATGCTGTCTTCTACAATGAGGAAGACTTTAGAGTTGAGAGGACAAGGTGGACAATGGGACCCTGTTAAGTCTGAGATGCCTAATAATCATCCAAATGAAAATATCGAGTGTCCAGTCAGACCATAGCAAAGGAACTCAGTGGAGAGCTGGAGGCTAGACTGGATCCAGGTGTCATTCTAAAAAAACAAAACCTGATGGCATTTAAAGCCAGAGGACCCAGTGAGACCACCTGGGCATCAGTGGAAATACAGAGGGGAAGAGATGTAGGTACTGAGTCCTGCGGTACTTCAGCATTGGTGATCGGGCAGAAGGAGAATCAATGATGAAAGTAGGCAAGGGATGTGAATCCTTTAGGAAGAGAGGAACAACCATGTGACTGTCTCTCAAGAGGTTGAGGAAGAAGACAGGAGCCCGGGCCATTGGGTTTGGGCAAGATGTCCATCGTCTGTGACCTCGATGAGTGCAGACTGGGTGGCGGGCGGGACTGAAAGCTTGATAGAGTGAACCTGGAACAGAAGGTGGGAAAAGGGGGAAACACTGAGTCCATGGCCCCTTTGAGGAGTTTGCCGTAAGGAGGAGCAGAGATTCAGGGAGAAACTAGAGGGCGACAGGGAATCAAGGGAGGGTTTTAATTTTGTCGGTGGGATGAGGGACTCCAAGGCACGTTTGTGGCTTGCTTGCTGAGGATAAAGCGGTGTCAGGGGTCAGGAGGTGGGGGGTGGGGGGGATGGATGTTTGAAATTATACTCTTGATATGAAAAGAGGGGCTGGCTTCAAGGACACAACAGACTGGGGTGGGGGGAGGGGTGCCTGGGTGGCTCATTTGTTTAAGTGACTGACTTTAAGCCTCCAGCTCTGGCTCGGGTCATCATCTCCTGGTTCCTGAGTTCCAGCCCCACATCGGGCTCTCCGAGGTCAGCACAGAGCCTGCTTCTGATCCTGTGTCTTCCTCTCTCTCTCCCCCTTCCCCATGCCTCCACCTACTCTCTCTCTCTGCGTCTCAAAAATAAACACACACACAGCCCAGAAGGGATAGATGACCCATTGTACCAGCAGGGAGAACACACACTTGGTACCCCGGTGGGCTGTAATGGGATTCTAAGCCCATTACCCATTCTATATTGGCCACTATTGCCTGCCCTGGTCTCCTATTGAAACAAAGGGTCTGCTCTGTACCATGGACTCCCCTAGACTCAAAGATTCATGACATGTGGCCACAGCCTACATTTCTACGTGTGACGTGCCAATGGCAAGTAGGATTTCAGGAAAGATGGAAGTGAAACGCTCCTGCAAACCACAGGACATTGGACTGGCCTGGGTCAGCGCCTTCCTGGATGGTACTTCAGGGGTCAGTGGTGTGGGGCAGAAAAGGCGGAGTCATTGGCTGGACAGGATCAGGTTCTATTTTTTTCTAAGCTACCATCCTCTCATGCCTCCTCCTTCTGCTTTTTTGTTTTTTTAATCTGCAGCTGTGTATATGTGTCGCAGGTGTGCGTGCATGTGTGCGTGTGCGCGTGTGCGTGTGTGTGTTTTCTTCTTCTCTCTGCCCTGCCCTTTTCTGGGCCTTCCTTCTCTATTCCCTCTACCTTCCTCACAAACAGTGTAAAACACAGGCTCAATCCTAGGCAAACATTAACCCCAGACAGTGTTTTTCAAGAGGGGAGACAACCCAAGGGAGTGAGAAGCGAGGTGCCAGGCCGCTAGGGGGGTCGGCTCCAGCGGTTTGGGGACGGACGCCAGCCCCACGCTGGCCCTCGACACCAATAACTATTTCCCCCCAAGCTCGAGCTGAGCCTCTGGAGAGTAAGAAATAGGGAGGAAAGGAAGTCAAGAGGAGGGGTCGGTGCTAAGAGCAGGTCGCGGCACCCCCTCGCCTAAAGTTTGCTTTGAAAACCTGAATATGCAAGGAGGGGGCCCTGGAGGAGAGCTCTGGGGTCAGGACCTGTGGAGCCGCCCAGGACTCTATTTCCCCAGCTCAGCCGGCCATCGGGAGGCCCGAGGCCCGGCTGGGTGGTGCGGGGCGGATTTGGCGGCAGGGGGCCTCCAGGGCGGGGAGTGGGGAGCTCGGCAGGTAGGGAATTTAACACCTTCATTTTCGCCCCACCCGGACCCGGGAAAGAACCACTTCGCGTTTGCTGTGCCCTACAGCAGTGGGGTTGTGGAGGTGGGATGACTTCCGTTCAAACGCCCTTGCAGACATAGCCAATGTCCCCCAAGTCACCTGGTATTTGAGCGACTTGGCCAGGCCCCCTAATCCGTTCTGAGCCTCCTTCGAATCCTCTCTTAAAACAGATGCTCCCGTTCCCGCGACCTGGACCCTGGTCTGTGAGTTAGATGGTGCAATCCCAACCATCCGTTAATTGGGCAGAAACTATAAGGTTTGAGGTCGGGGAGAGCTATATGCCGGAGCTAGAGCGAGCTTTAAGTGATCTCCCTTTCCACAGAGCCCCTGACTCATCTCGGCGCCAGAGCAGGCACCGCAGTCCGGTTTCGTTCACCACGACTAACAGCACTGCTGTTTATTGGGTGTTTGCCAGCATTAGGCGCTGGGTTTGGGGGGAATGAATTGTCTTTAAGCCTCACAACTACTCGGCAAATTAGCTGTCATTACCTCCGTTGTACAGGTTATCCTCTGCGCCGTCTTTGGGATCTATATTCGGAGAAAGGAGAAAGGGAATGAGCCTGGACTGGGGGGTGGGAGGTGGGGGGGCATGGGCGTGGGGGGTGATTGGGCGTTATTTTCCTAAAAGGAGGAGAGCCACTTTCATTCAGAAGGCTGTGGGATTCCGGCTGGAAACGAGTTTCTTTGCGGTTAATCATCTGTAAGGCTCTCCGGACGCTTGATCCCAGAAGCCCCAAACTCACACGTAGGATCACAAAATCCTGGACGTTTATTTGCCGAGCCCCCTGGATGCTATCCCTGTCGGACCCTCCCGCCCTTCTCCTGTGGAACAGAACGAACCCCATTCTGTGGCTTTTGCAGGAAGTCTTCGGGCCCCTGCGTCCGGCCCCCTTCGACATCAAAGCCCCCTTGAGAGCAAAGGACTTTGAAAAGATACGAAACGCGAGGGCTCCTTATCGCGTCCCTGCTCCCTCCCGAGCAAGTCGTAAATTCCGAGCTCGGAGGCCTCTCCCCGCCGCTCTTCTTGCCCCAAGGTCTCAAAGGACAAACTTGTCACTTCCCGCCCCGCCCCTGGGTCTGGGCCGAGGCCGCAGGAGCTGGGACGGAGGGGCTCAAGGTTCGGGATGTATTGGGGGGCACCCCTGCTCATCCAGGACACCCCCTGTTGCCCTCGGGCCCCCCCCAAGACCCCGCTTCTCCGCCTCCCCGCCCCCACCCCCAAGCCCCCAGCGGGCAGGGCGGGAGGCCCGCGGGCCGCCCCGGGCGCCCTCCCCGCCGCGCGCTCACGCGCTCCCGCGGTGTCTGTGCTTCCCCGCAGGCCAGGAGGGCGTCCTGCGCTGCCACCCGGACCTGGCGGGCCGCGAGCTGCAGCTGGGCACGCTCACGGCCGAGTCGCGGCGCGAGCAGACGGCCGCGGGGCTGACCCGCCTGGACGCGGACGAGCGGCGCCGGCTGGCGGAGCTCAACGCGCGGTACCGCGCGCGCTTCGGATTCCCGTTCGTGCTCGCCGCGCGTCGCAGCGGCCGGGCCGCGGTGCCCGCTGAGCTGGCGCGCCGGCTGCAGCGCCCGCGCGCCGAGGAGCTGCGCGCCGCCCTGCGCGAGGTGAAGACCATCTGCCGCCTGCGGCTCGCCGACCTCCTGGGCGCCGCCGACCTCGCCGCGCCGTAGCGGGCCCGGGTCGCCGTCCCCGCGCGCACAGGGCGGGCGCAGGCCCGGAGCCGCCGCACGACCGCCGAGCCCGGTCCACCCGCCACGCCGCCGCCCGCGCACGCCTGGCCGAGCGGTCCTGACCGCGCTCGTCCGGCTCCCCCTTGCGTCCCTCGCTCCCCGGCAGCCCCTTTGACGCACGCTCTCGGCGGGTTCCGCGGCGTGGACCCGGCCGCTGGCGGCTCCCCGGCCTCCCCGCTCGGCGGAGCCGGGCAGAAAAGGAATCTTTTACTCCGCCGCCGTGTGTCTGTTTGGTTTTTCTTCTCCCACCTCATTTGCCGCCCCCGACATTGACATGTGAGCAGCGGAAGTGGTTTTCTCACTCGGGGGGCGCCCACTGGGAGCTGGAGCCAGCCGAGCAAAACGCCGGTTTGGGTTTGGGTCCCCGGTGCCGGGGAGGCCGCGTGTGGGGGGCGGCGGGCAGGAGGGAGCCCTGCGATGGCCGCGTTGGGGAGGCGCCCGCGGCGGGCGGGTAGCTGCCAGGGTCGCTGTAGACACAGGGTTGGGAGTCGGGGCGTCTCCAAGCTGGATGGACCTAAAGTCAGGGCAGACGGCGTCCCGGACGCTCCCAGACGTCGGCCCTTGAGAGGTGACTGCTCAGAGCCTCGGGCTGCCACGGGAGACCCTTTAGTCCTTAACACGTTAATAATAAACAATAACTGAATAACACTCACTGAGTAGTGCTGGAGATTCTGGCCCCCAGCCTGAAGATGAGACCCCCCCCCCCGGGGCTGATAAAGCAGGTGATGAAGAAAAATCGGTGCCAGAACTTTTCTGGCCAGAGTAAGCTGTTAAGCGGAGCTTATCAACCCTGGGGCTCCCGAGCCGCAACAGGGTGGGCAGCTGTCTTCACTGAGGGCCAGAATTCTCCTGCTGTAGGGGCTCATCCTATCCCCTCTCTCTCAGCCCCACGCTTTGGAAGGTCTGCCTGACCTCAGTGAACATAGGTTTCTGTTAGCAGAGGAGAAACAGGCTGCACCCCTGCTCTTCGATGCAGATAGGGTACGGAAGGCAGGGCTTGGTCCTTTTGAAGACGGGAGCCCCCCTTAGTGACCGACCCTGTCCGGTAAGCAGCGGCCACAGCAGCAAGAGAACCTTTTGATAAAAGCAGCGCGGTCATGCTGCAATCCCACAGACAGAGGCCACCTGGCCACACCGGGTATTTCAACCAAGGAACCTCAATCCCTTTCCCACCTTACAGGTGTTCTCTGCTAGTGGTCAGGGCGAGGCCCGAAGCCGGCGGCCCGGCTAGGTTGGGGTGCCAGGGCAGGGAGCTGCGGCCACCAGCATCCCTGTAGACTAATGTCAGGGCCTCCCCTGCCTGGGCCTGGGCCACACGCCTTCTCTGGCTGCAAGGCACCAGGTGCTGGCAACAAAGGCCATTTGATGACTCAGTTCCTGTGCTCTAGGACCTTAAGGCAAGAGTGCCCCCCCCCGGGGGTCCTGGGGCTAGATGCCTGCCTCACTTTGGCCAAGGTAACTTGGGGGCTTTACCGACATACACGAGAAATCTGCTTGACAGAGGGTTTTCTGCCCCAGGAATACAAGCACCACAGGCTGGGCCTGAGACTCTGATTAATTCACTGTATCCAAGCCACCGTGTCCAACCCTAGGATGAATCCATCTCTCAAACAGATGGGCCTCAGCTGCAGAGTCTGGACTGTCCGCTGTCCGTGTAAATGCCGGGGAAGACTCCCAGCTGTATTTTTAGAGCGAGTTATACTGAGATCTGGACCCCGCAGGCACGACCTGGGTGTCCTCAGCCACATAGTTACATTTCAAAGCTTGTCAGAAATTGTTTATTTCTGCAGGAGGGGGTTCGGGTTGGGGAAGACTCTGGATCCGCCCCTTCAAAGGAGCTGGGAGGGGGAGGGGGAGGAAGAGCTGGCTGAGCGGTGCCTCTTCCGAAGACTCCTGACAGCGTTTGCAGCCCCGCGGGGCCCGCGCAGGACGCGCCACGCGGGCGCCCGGGCGGGAAGGGCCCTGGCCGAAGCCACAGGTAGCTCTTGCGTTGGCCGTTCTTGACCGGGCGGGTCACCCGAAGCCGCCAAGGTCCGGCAGCGCAGTTTTCCGTGGCCACATCTTGGCTCACACAGCCCTGCACTTCCGCTGCCCTTGGCCTGTCGGAGATGTTCATTTGCGCGCTCCAGTGCGCACGACGCGGGAGACAAGGCAGGACTTCTGAGGCCAGGGGGCCACGGTCTGGGTCCTGCCTCCGCGTGCGCACCAGCCGGGCGGGCGCGGTGGCTCGAGCGCGCCCCGCGCGTGTCCGGGAGCCCGGACGGGGCTGGTGCAGATTCTAGAGTGGATAATTTCATACTTTACTGACTAATTCGTTCACACACACAAACCCCACAATGGCAATACTAAAAGACGGTTGGAAGGTGAGGAGCCGATCTCACTCTTCCTAAGCCTCCAAACCCCTCCGCGCACACCCTCCGCGCACACTACCTTCGCATGTGGGGGGATGCTTCACCAATTCTCACCTCCCCCTTAAAATGTCCAAGGCCGGCCTGGCCATCACTCTTAGCAAAAAAATAGATCTGAGAGCTCTCCGGCTAGGTAGGGATTCACGAGCCCAGTCCAAACCTGGCATTCATGTAGGTAACTGTGAGAACCTGAATGGGGGCCTCCTTGTATTTACCCAAAAAAGTAGGCTTTTTGGTCTGTGTGTCCCAAAGATGTTCACGGACACTCGTGGGAGGAAAGGAAGTTGGGGGGGGGAAGACAGCACAATTTATTTGCATACATTTCTTTACTCCTTTTAAACTTGACACATTTTCAGGGATCAGGCTTAGGACATCAGTTCCAATTCAAAAATAAAGAGCTCTTTTCAGAAAGTATTCACTGAAGGACAACAGCAGACGGATACCTTTTTTGGTCATTGGCGAACCATCTGGGATGGAACTTATGGAAAATTTGTCCTTCGATAAACTAATAGGCAGGGGCGCCTGGGTGGCTTAGTCGGTTAAGCGTCCGACTTTCACTTAGGTCATGATCTCACGGTTCGTGGGTTCGAGCCCCGCGTCAGGCTCTGTGCTGACTGCCAGCTCAGAGCCTGGAGCCTGTTTCAGAGTCTGTGTCTCCCTCTCTCTCTGACCCTCCCCTGCTCACGCTGTCTCTCTCTCTCTCTCTCCTAAAAATAAATAAAACATTAAAAAAAAATAAAAAAAAAACTAATAGGCAGCAGTTCGCAGGCGCCTGTGAAACAGAGAAATGAATAGGATGTGGCAGGTGGTCAGGACGGTGGGGCAGCACATCCACTCTGACCCGGCACTAGCCGGTGTAGGGTGTGGGGAGTTTAGATTCCGGGAAACACACTAGTTGGTTTTGGGTTTCCAGGGTGGCACCAGCAGCCTTAGTAATAATTAACATCTGTACAGAGTCCTATGGGTTGCAAAAAAAAAAAAATGCACCTATAGTAGCTCATATACTTTTAGTGACTGGAACCGCGAGCTGTGTGACCTTGGGAAAGTCGCTCAACCTCTCCAAGCTTCAGATTTCTCCTTTATAAAATGGAAGGGCTATATGGACAGCTAGTCCTTTGTCTCCCCTCCAGAGAGAGTAGCTTCCCAAAGGGCCCAGTGACTCCAGGAGGGCTGAACCTTACTCATAGAGCCTACTGTGCCAGGCTCGGAAAGTATTTTCATACGATGAGCGAAAATCCCTCGACGCACAGACACTGATGAGTGGACAAATGGTAACTGACGGCATTCCACGTCAAAACCAAGCAGAAACATTTAGCTGTTGCTGGCCAGAGAGCTTGATTCTCCTCAATATCGAGGGTTTTCCTGGGGTGGGGGGGTGTGAGACCCAAGGCCTCCCTCGAGGGGACTTTAAATCATACTCTGTGCCTATGCACCAAAAGGAGCTAGAGTGGCTCGTACAACACCCACACAGCGACCACAGACTCTAATTTCAGAAGAAAGTGTGTGAATGGGCCACTGCCGTTTCTCTGCATACCATCTACCCAAGGAGCAAAACCAGGCTTCTGCGCCCGGATACCACCCCCTCTCTCGGGAATCATTTCCGTAAATCTCCTGGTTTTAACAATATATTTTTGGATAGGAGAGCGTGACAGAAAATGTATATTCCTTGCCTTGGATAAGAAAGCTTGCTGGTTACTCTATGAAAGAATAAGGCGGTGGATTTCCCCCGCTCTTCTGCACCCCGTCCCCTGAGTGGTAAAACTCTACCCCACTGGTGACCTCCCACAAATTCAGGAGTTTTAACTCTGGTACAGAAGACCAGACACTCGGTTTGCTTGGGGGAAACATCCTTGATACCAAGGGGGGCAGGGGCGCATCTGCTCCTGTGAAATGAACCCTGGGCAGCTGTGGACAGCTGCGGCCCCTCCCTGCTGTGCAGAATGAACACGTTGGGACCCATTGTGGCCTGATGGGGCTGAAAGGACACTGCCATCGATTTCCTCCCCCGAGATGTTAGCTGAGTGGACCTCGGCAGGGCAGGGTGGGGTTGCTGTGGTCAAACCACCCATTATTGAGCCTTCCTTTGTGCAAGGGAGTCGCTGATTGGGAGCCGGGGCTGAAGAACTCCCTCAATGCCAAATTAAGTCACGATGGAGTCATTTCTCCACCGCAGTATAGATCGCCACGCTGAGCAATTTTATCTAGCAACATTGTCTTCTTTCTCACTCTTCCTTAATTATCCTGATGACCCAGATCAATGCAGGGTGAGGATTTCCTGTGCAGTGGAGGAGAGGGAGACTATTTGAATAATTTCTTTGATTCAGAGAGTAGACGTGCATGCAAAGGTGGATAGAGATGGCCTGCTCTATCTGGGTTCCAAGGGCCACAGGCTCCCCACTTTTCCAGGGCCACAAAAACAGGGAAAGGAGGGTCCCCCCAAGCTAGAGCAAACATCAGGGACCTTTGAGCAGGGAGAGAGTCCTGTCAATGATCTGTGGATTCAAGGAGTGTCTCATCTGCCTAGAGGAGCAGCCCGCCCCCTTCCTGTGCCTCCCGATACCGCCCCCCCACCCCGCCCCTGCCCTTGCCACCAGCCGGAATTCTGGAAGCCCCTGACCCTCTCCAAGGAATGTTGAATGGCCTTTACAATGTTAGCAACAAAGAGACGTCCCTTTGATAACCGAGTTGTGGCTGCCCTGTGGTCTTCCTGAAGCTTTATTTACCTGAGTCTCTTTCTTCCCACCCTCTCCTGCCCTTAAAAGCCTGCTCTGGCTCAGGCCCCACGGGGTCACAGCTTCAGCCCCACCCCAACTCCAGCCCCAAGCTTTCCACAAGTTTGCCTCATCCGGGGCGATTTGCTGAAGCCTTCTCTGGTATGACAGGCCACTGGAGTCCAGAGGTCCTGGCCGGATAAGAGCCTCGATTCAGAGAAGCTGGGGACGGCCAAGCCAGGGGGTTCGCAGCTCAGGCCAAAGACTCTGAGAAAGCCACCAAGCATCTTGGGTTCAGGACTGAGAAAGCTCTCCTCTCACCCTGGGTCTGAGGCGGGTGGCACCTCCACCTCCCAGGACCACACATCTGCAAGGCTGGTAGGGTCCCATCAGAGCAAGCCTCCAGGGGGCAGGCACCTGGCTAAGCCCTCAAGATGAAAAGACACCCAAGCTGCCTTCTCATCAGCCACCTTCCACCCGATCTGACTGCTCCCCCACCACCCTGCCCTTTGGGGACCCAGATGGGCCTCTCGGTTGAGAGTGCAGCCCGATGTGAAGGCACACTTGCACTCTGAGAAGCTTATCCAAGGACATCAGAGTTGACTCCTTTCCCCTTACCAAACAGCCTACCCCAGGACCTTGGGCAGGGCCAGGCTAATGCCCTGCAGGCCGGTTTTCCATTAAGACCACCAACTGGGTTTTCACCATGATCTCCTTTCTCCAGCTCTCGCAAGCACCCCCAGAGAACCCCGGGTTACCCATGGTCCAGCCAGCTCTGGGGCCTGGCGTGACCCCCGGGGCCAGAGCAGCCCTGGCGGCTCCCAAAGCATTTGGGCGGGCAGGCCAGAGCCCTTCCTCCAGGGCAGAGCACAGAGACACAGCTGGAAAACTGGGACAATTAGCCAGCGGCCGGCGGCCGGGCCATAAAAACGCAGGAAGCGGCCACTGCAGGGCGGAGGGAATGGCTGTCCCCAATAAAGTGATTGTTCCAAAGAATGCCCACATTCCGAAGACACAGGCTTGAGCCTGGGCCTCGGCTTCCAGAGCTCCAGGCTTGGGAGGGGGTTGTGGGGGGACAGAAAGAGGAATTGTGTCTCCAGGAAGAGGAGGAAGATGTTTGCTAGATCAAAAGTCTGCGGTGCCCACCACTTAACCTCCCCCATTCCCACCCCATCAGGACTGCAGAGTCTCCCTCCCCGCCCCAAACTCAGTGATATGGATTCCTAATGGGGCTTGCACACACACACCCCCCGTTTTATTTCTTGAGAGGCCCGGTGAACTCAGTGGTCCGGATCAGGCCCGGTAGGTCCACAGGGAGGACTTGCTTCTATCTCCCACCTCCCGAGGGCTCAGCTCTGGGACCTAGGCTGCCCCACACACCCCTGATGTATCCATCTTCCTTAGGAGAGAAAGGCAGAGGAGGAGGGGACCCAGCGAGCAGGGCATCCCTCAGCCCTGGGCTCTTTCGGATCCTGCTTGGGCCTGGCCTCTCCCCACTCTGCAGTTGTGGCAGGCGTCACCTGTACGGTGGACGTGGTGACAGCACCAGCTTTGGCCCCCATGCAGGGAGGTGTGGGGATCAAGGGGGATACGGGGCCTGGAAAAAGCTCCCGAGAGGATACGGTGGATAAGGGACGGCTACCGGAGAGCGCGGCACAATGGGAACTGCAAGCGCGGCCTTGGAGCCGAGCGGCGCGCGCCCTGCTGATTCCGCCAGCGCGCAACGCCCCCCAGGCGGCGTCCCCGGTCCCCCGCCGGCCGGACCCCTGCGCTGCTCACGTCCCGGCCTGGCAGCGCCGTCTGGGCTCGGAGAGAACGCCCGCAAGGCCGCCGCGGGCCCGCTCCCCGCAGGGGCCCAACGGGGCCGGGCGCGTGCGCTCCTGTCCCTGGCGGTTCCCAAGCCGGGCCTCGCAGCGCGGGTCCCCGCAGCGGCCACTGAGCCCCCGGGCCCCTGACCCAGTGCTCCAAAGCCAGCGAGGGTCCTTTCCCAACTCTTCTCCACTAGGAGCTCTTCAGAAGTCATCATCATTCCCAACGGCCCGGGTCCCCTTCCCTCGCCTAGAGATGAGAAACGATTTTCTTCCCATAATGTTTTACTTTGCAAAGCAGAATGTGCTTTTAAGGCAAAAGTATCATGTATGATATGGAAATACCTAGGTATATATTAGCAGAAATTTTGATTCTCTTTTCCTTGATGTTTAACCACTTATTGAAGTACAATAAACAGGTATGGTAGGCTCGCTGAATTTTTGCAGACAACCTCCCGGGGCGCCAGCCCCCTGCTCAAGAAACCAGAACTTGGCTAGCACTCTAGCGGTCTAGCGACCGCCTTTTCCATCTCCCCCCATAACTGCCCTCCACAGTCTGACTTCCGCCACAGGCTCCTTGGCTTGACTCTTTTGAGTCTTTGGAGGTAAATACGTTTTTTTAAAAAATGAATTGCTTTAATTTAACTTAAATCCCAAATGTGAGATGAACTCGGAGACGCGGCCTGAAGCTAGTGTCATAATTCATCTTGTTGAGAGGCAAGATGCTTCCTCGGGAGGAAAATAACTGATCAGCAAGGATAGTCGTTTTGGGGCGCGCAATCCTTCTGTCCAGGAGCGCGCAGAGAGGGCAGGCACCGGCCCATCTCCTCACCTCCCGAGCTGGTCAGAAACGTAGTCATCAAACCAAAGCAATGGCTTCCCTTTTCTTTCCTCTTTGGTGTAGAAGGAGCCTCTGGATGCATCCTCCGCCCCCCCGCCCCCCCCCCGCAAAGGCATAAACACCACCACTCAGTTTCCAAACCCAGATTCCCACCAAGATAGCTCTTCCCCCCTCCTCTCTTTTGCAAGTCTCTTGATTTCATTCTTTGAACCTGTGATTGGAGGTTAAAGTGCACCAGGTTGGAAGGAGGAAGCTCTTAACAATAAAGGCTTGAATATTTAGCTGTGATCGGGTCGCAGCCCTCTCTAGAACTCCCCTCTCCCCTTATCTTTTAAAATGCAAATCGCGTTTCGGGGGGTTGTGCGCGGGGTGCGCGCTGCGCCTCGACGTCTCCAGCCATTGGTGTCTGTGTCATTACTAATAGAGTCTTGTAAACACTCGTTAATCACGTAAGGCTGCCGGCCTGGGGCTCCGCACTCCAGCCGGTGGCGGGTCTTCCCCGCCTCTGCAGCGCAGTGGGGAGGAGGTGGGAGGAAAGAAGGAAGAAAGGGAGGAGGGAGGAGGCTGGCCAGAGGGAGGGACCGCCTCAGAGGCAGAAGCGCCGCGAGGAGCCCGCGGAGCACCGCGCGCTGGGGCGCAGCCTGCCGCCGCTCTCGGCGCCCCCCTCGCCGCTTGCCTGCGCGCCCCCGGCAGCCTCCAGCGTCGGCCCCCAGGCAGCATGGTGAGGTTTGCTGTCGGGCCCTCGCCACCATGTACGTGAGCTACCTCCTGGACAAGGACGTGAGCATGTACCCCAGCTCCGTGCGCCACTCCGGCGGCCTCAACCTGGCCCCGCAGAACTTCGTCAGCCCCCCGCAGTACCCGGACTACGGCGGCTACCATGTGGCGGCTGCGGCCGCCGCGGCCGCGAACTTGGACACTGCGCAGTCCCCGGGGCCGTCCTGGCCCGCGGCGTACGGGGCCCCGCTCCGGGAGGACTGGAACGGCTACGCGCCGGGGGGCGCCGCGGCCGCCGCCAACGCCGTGGCGCACGGCCTCAACGGGGGCTCCCCGGCCGCCGCCATGGGCTACAGCAGCCCCGCCGACTACCACCCGCACCACCACCCGCACCACCACCCGCACCACCCGGCCGCGGCGCCTTCCTGTGCCTCGGGGCTGCTGCAGACACTCAACCCCGGCCCGCCGGGGCCGGCCGCCACCGCCGCCGCCGAGCAGCTGTCCCCGGGCGGCCAGCGGCGGAACCTGTGCGAGTGGATGCGGAAGCCCGCGCAGCAGTCCCTCGGCAGCCAAGGTAGGCGGCGGCGGCGCGCCGCGGGAGGGGCTGCTCGGCCGGCCGCGCGTCCGGGGCGGACCCGGGCGCCCGCGGCGGCGGGCGAGCTCCGCGCCAGCAGCGCCGGGGAGGGCGACGAGGTCGGGGGACCGCCACTGCCGGGCTTCTCCGCCGCGCCCGGGCCGGCGGGGGGCGGGGGGCGCGAGTGAAGAAGTGGGTCTCCCAGCCCGTCCTGAGAGCCCTCCTCTTTCCAGGGTCCCAACGCTCCCGGGACACCCCTGGGAAGGTGGGCGTAGCGCGGCGGTGCCGGGGCTCGTCCTCCGCACTCGGCGCGCAGCCGGGAGGCGCCGGCGACGGGCGGCCTCGATCTCCACCGAGCCGGGCTTTAGAGCACTGCGCGCAAGAAGGGGGTGCCCTGCGCGCGTGACCGGGTCCGGCCATTCGGGCCAGTTCAAGGAATCTCAAGAGCTAGGGCGGACAGGGAGACCCGGCAAAGCTGCCATTGCAGGAAAGGCCCCCGGGAATTAAGGGGAAGGCGGCGCGCGCCCCGTCATCGAACCTTTGATTTGCAAAGGAGTTGGTTCAATCAGAAGCTGGAGGGCTAGGGGCGAGAAGTCGTGGGAGGCCTCTGGAGTCTGCCGAGGGCGAAGGGGAGAGTGCGTGGTGGGGATTCAGCTACGCCCTAGACAGGGATCACTTCTCCCCACTCTTCCTTCCCAGGGTCCCGGGCTGTGCGTGCGTGTGTGTGTGTGTGTGCGCGTGTGTGCGCGCGTGTGTGTGCGCGTGTGTGTGTGTGCGTGTGTGTGTGCGCGCGCGCGCGCAGGTTCAAGGCGCTTGCTCAGGAGGTGTCCCCGCAGACAGGCGGGGTTTGCCGGACCGTGGGGGCTCCTTGGTTCCCCTTCTGGTACTGGGGTATGTGTCGAAGTGGGAAGGAAGTTGGAATAGGGGTGGCGGGCCAGCGCTGCCGCATCCACTTCTCACTCCCCGAAGGCTCCTAGCCTTCTGCACTTCCGCTTCTCTCTCTTCCCTTCTTTCTGGCCCAGCCCGGCCTGCGTGCAGGTTATGGCCACTTTGCCGAGGTTTATAGCCAATTACAGCCGTATAAATCAGGGCAGCCGTTGGGGGCTGTCTCGGGCATGGGCGTTTGCGTCACCGGGCACATGCCGGGTGGGAAAGGCGGCCGCCCAGGCGGAAGGGATCCCCCGGCCGCGGACCCTCGGACCCTCGGCGCGGTCCCTTCCCCGAAGGGAGTCGCGGCCGCCCGACCCGAGCGCGTGTCAGAGAAGAATGTCTTTTACGGAGCCTGCCTGGGGCGCGACTGGCAGCGACCGGGGGGTCCTCAGGGAGACCTCTGGGGTGTCCCAGGAGAGCGGCCGGGGGCCGGGGCGGGGGAGAGGCAGAGGGAGGGGCGCCCCGGGAGCCCGGGCCGCGGGGTCAGCGGATGAGAGGCCGCTGTGAAGTCCCGCGCCGAGGTGGCAGGGCCGCAGTCGGCGCCGGGCGCCCTTGTGATGTTAATGTCGGGGGGCCGCGGCCCGCCGGCCGGAGCCCGACTCCTCTGCGGAGCGTCATCTGTCACCGGGCTAGGGGGTTGGTCCTCGGCCCGGCCCGCTTTGATATACACCTTCCCAGCCCTGCCATTGTCTCTTTTAGGGCCCGGAAAGAGGGTGGTGACTTTCGCAGTCAATAATGAATTCTCACAAGTCCCTCACATCTCTCCCCTCCTGCAGCCCCCTCCTCGGTTCCCAGGGGGTGCGGGGCTCCTCCAAAGCCCTTGGGGCGCGGGCCGCCGAGCGCGCAGGGGTCCTGGTCACCGCGTCCCCGGCCCGGCCCATCGGCCCATCGGGGGTACTGAAAGGGCAGCACTGGGGCAAGAGCCGCCCCCAGGCACCCCAAGGCCAGCATTGCTCCTGGGATGTTGGGCTCCGAGAACTTTCTTGCGCCCTGCTCCCCAGCCCTGAGGAGCCCTTTTGCGGCTCCCACCCGGGCGCAGCGCCAAGCTGCGCCTGGTACTGTGTGCGTGACCTGGCCCGAGCCTCAGTTTCCTCATCTGTAAAACGGGCGATTCCCGCGGGCGGCCCGCGAGTGGGTGGGAGGCGGTACCGGTGCGAACGCGCCCACCCCTTCGAAGGCTCTCAGAACGTGTGAGTTCCCTCTACTCTCTTAGCAGGCGCGGGGTCGGGGCCGCTGCGCGCATTCAAATGCGCCTGCCGGGCCGTGTTTATGTTAATGCGCCTGGCGGGGAAGGGGATGAAAGCCGGGGCCGCCATTTGCTCAGTAGTGGTAATTCAAACAGAATGCGGTTGTTATTAAGGCATTGAAAGGGCTTTTCTTTGATAAGATCGCCTTGTCCTGCATTGTTTGCGACTGTGTTCGCCTTTCAGCGGCTCGGGGGAGCTCCCTCTGATCCGGCCTGTATCTTCCCAGGGCGCTTTTGTTGTGGGTTGCAAAGGGTTTTACCTGAACAAAGTCGGCCTGCGGGGCATTAAACACCTCCAAGAAACTCCCAGACCCTTTAGATCTTCCTGTAGGTTTGGGCACTGGGCGACGGAACCTGTTCCGGCCGCAGGATGACCAGGGACCCCGGGGGCCCACAAGGAGCCCTGCCACCGGTCGACCCAGGGCAGAGCCTGTGGCCCCGCCAGGCTCTCGGGTCTGCTCCAACTGCAGGGCACTATTTGTCAAGGCCCTTCAGTAAAACAATCAATCTGAGGTTTAATATGTTGACTCAATCCAATGAGCACAGATCACTGGTCAGGATAGCTCTGGCAGGGTTTTGTGGTAGAAATAAATGGGGGGGGTCAAAACAAGAAAAAGGGCCAAATGCCAAACCGTGTTCAGGCAGGTATAGCACGTTGCCAGCTGGAGGGGGTCTTCTGCCTGCCAGACCCCGGCTCAGAATTCCACCAGATGGGCCTAGGGTGCCTGGGAGACGATTCTGGTGACTTGAGAGAAGTCTGTCCGCTTCTGCACCCACCCACCCCTTTCAACTTTTAATAAAGCAGACAGAAAGTAACACTGCCACCCCACACAGCTTCACCAATGCAACGCACAACCCCAGCTGCTTTTAGGGTGGGCTTCACATCTCCAGGAGGCCAGAAAGTCTGAATATTCCCCGGACCCTGGAGACTCTGGCCTGCGCCCTTTCCGTCCGGGCCTAGCCTGTTCCACTACTCTCTTTGGTTTACCAGATGGCTGGCTGGGTTCTACTATCTCGTGTGTATGAGGCTTTAGTTTTTCTTCATTTTTAAAAACCACTTAACCCCAAGGTTAGTTTAGTTGTCTCTGATAGCCTCGCACCCTCCCCTCAGGACCCTCTGGGGGGTCTTGTCAGACTCGGCAGGAACCAGCCAAACCCTGGCCCCCCGGGGCGGTGGAGGAAGAGAAATAGCCCTTGGGTTAGGGAGGTTTGTCATTACCCATGACTGATGGGCCGCCTCGCAGTTTTCGGTCCTAACTTCTCCCTCCTCCTCAGTGAAAACCAGGACGAAAGACAAATACCGAGTGGTGTACACGGATCACCAGCGGCTGGAGCTGGAGAAGGAGTTTCACTACAGCCGTTACATCACCATCCGGAGGAAGGCTGAGCTGGCCGCCACGCTGGGGCTCTCCGAGAGGCAGGTGCGAACCGCCGTGTCCCCTCCAGGGCCTGGTGGCTGGCTGGCGGGGTTCCTTGGGCTGAGTTGGAAGCCAGGCCCCAGGAGCCACCTAGTTCTGTGGGCAGACGAAAGCCAGAGGATAGAGGGGCGCCTGGTTGGCTCAGTCTGTAGAGCATGCGGCTTTTGATCTCCGGGTCGTGAGTTCAAGCCCCGTGTTGGACGTAGAGCTTACTTAAACAAACAACAAACAGACAAATAAATAAGGAGGATGGAGAGCATTTCCTTCTGAATGCGTTTCGGAAAAGTTCCTTCCACCTCTAGTTGTCTTTTCCAGCCGTCGAAAATTTTCCGTCCTGTTTTCAGGCTCCAGGAGGCACAAACAACAAAACAAAACTGAGTAGTGCTTTAATCCAGAATTCTGTCTGAGTGAAAGAAGACCTAAAGACCCATTTTCTTGGTGCCCAGCACAGTGCCTGGGGGAAAAATCAGTATAAGACCCTAATCTCTACCCAGAAAAACTAGAGCAAGGCTTGACTCATGAACACTGTATATGGTCTAGGAAAAACAAAACAAAACAGGCCAAATCCACAGCCGGGAAGCCTCACAGTAAATCCCATTCTCACCTTTAAGGTGAGGAATATTAGATTTCAGCTCAGCTTTGCGAGGCCAAAGGTTGCCATCTTGAAGCACATCCATGCTGGGTTGTAAAAAGGGCTTTGCAGTTTCTGTTTCCCTCGGTTCTGAGACTCTGAACTTTTCCAGTAAAGTTGTAGATAAAGGTTGCTTTAGAATGAAATCTGGTGCGCAAGGAGGGGGGAAGGAAGGCTCTTCCCTCATGAGGCCCAACTGGGCTGGGGAAGAAGGGCTCCGCGCTGGCTGTCATGGGGCTCTCAAAAGGCTGGGGGAAGGCTTGGGGGCCCTTTAGAGAGGCCACTTCTCTAGTTGGAGGGGGAGATGCTGCTGCCGGGGCTGAATGCCAGTCATTTCCCCCCCTTACACCGTCTTCTTCACCCTGTTTTTTTCCCCCTCCATTTCCCATTTCTAGGTTAAAATTTGGTTTCAGAACCGCAGAGCGAAGGAAAGGAAAATCAACAAGAAGAAGTTGCAGCAGCAGCAGCAACAGCAGCAGCCGCAGCCCCCGCCGCCTGCGCCGCAGCCCCCGCAGCCGCAGCCGGGCGCTCTGAGAAGCGCCCCGGAGCCCCTGAGTCCTGTGTCCTCCCTGCAAGGCTCGGTCCCTGGGGTTCTCGGGCCCGCTCCGGGGGTGTTAAACCCCACTGTCACCCAATGACCTACGGTGGCCTGCAGCAACAGAGCAATTCAGGCCAAAGCCGCGAGGAGCGGCGTAGACTCTGCTAGAATCTTCAGGAGAGTTCCCTCCCCGCCTCCCCCACCAATGTACACCAACTTGTCCAGCCCTCAGAGGAAAAATGGGGGCCGGGAGTAAGGACGGGGGTTGGGGGGGGTTTGGAGGCCTCAAGGAAGATATTCTCCCAGATTTTGACTTTTTCTGGTCTGACCTTTCTGCCAGCAAGGAGATGGGATATGAAAACTGGGGCTTCATTTCGTACTCGGCTGGACTGGCTAAACAGACCGGGCTTTCAGCCGCCACCTCCCCAGCTCTTGGCCTCCAGAATCTGCAGGACACGCCTCTGGTTGAAGCCAAGGGGAGAGAGCGACTCAGGGGACGCCAGTGCTTGAAGCCAAGATGGCTGCCGCCTACTCACTGCCATCCAAGGGCCAGCGGGTCCCTCCTGCTCAAGGGCAGGCAAGATTCTCCGACTGCAGAAGCCCCTCCCAGGCAGCCAAGACAGAAACCTGGACCCACCAAAGACTGCAACCCCCACCCAGGTCTTTGTCTGTCTTCTCTTCCCTTCCCAGACCGGGAAAGGCTTTGACTGGAGTCTGCGCGGGCGATGGTGTGAGAGGCGTGGTCATTGGGATCCAGGCCCGACAAGACGGCCCAGGACAGGGCCTTGTTTAGAAAGCCTGTCACCAGAGCTTCTCTGGGCTAAATGTATGTCAGTGCTATAAATGCCAGAGCCAACCTGGACTTCCTGTCATTTTCACAATCTTATGGCTGATGAAGAAGGGGGTTTTTTTGTTGTTGCTGCTGTTTGGGCTGTTGGTCTGTGTAACATCCAACCCAGCATTTAAAACGCCTTCTGGGTCCATGGGGACAGAAGTGGGATGGTGAAGGGAAGTGGGGGGTATTTGAACACAGTTGAATTTTTTCTAAAAAGAAAAAAAAGAGAGATAAACGCGCTTTCCAGATTTCAGATTCTGTATTTATCGTCTTCAGATTTTGTCTGGAATTAGTCTTATTTCTTTTTTAAGAAATGCAATATCTTGTCTACTTGCAAGCTTGGAAACTTGCAAACTTGGAAAAATCAGGCAGGGAGTGGAGAAGGTTATCTGAACAACCGTGTTCTACCCCAGAGCACCAGAGCCTGAGGGAGCAGGTTTTCAGACCTTCCCCGCCCCCAAGCCCAAGCCCAGCCTCGGATTGTGGAATGTGTGGTTCTCCTGGGGGTGCCTTTGGGCGAAATGCACATCTGAATGGTCAGCTGCTTCCCAGCGGCCAGGAATTAAGGGGAGTGGGGGTGAGAGTCCGCTCACACCGCTCATCAGATCTGCGCCGTTGCCAACATTCTCTGCGCTAGGGGTTCCCTTCGCCCTACGAATGCCCCACAATCTAGCTGAACATAAGCATTAAGGAAAAATGCTTTATTTTCTGTTCTCGCAAGGAAACATTTCCATGAATACAGTCTTCTGTGAATCACTGGGCATTTCTGGGAGCCCTTTCTGTCCCCACCCCTTGTTCTTTCTCACGTAATTCCCTCCCCCCCACCTACCCCCCACCAAAGAATTCAAGAACCAGTTGTAAGGAGATCCTTTCAGTGGTGGCGGCTTCTTATCTGGCCGATCCGCTGGGGGCCGGGCTGCTGCCCTTGAGGTTCGGGGTCCCGGAAGCCACCGAGCAGGGCCTGGGGAGAAGGGCCTTGCTCTCGATTTTGGTCTTCCCACAGGCACCTTCGGGCCGGACCGCGGCCTCAGCAGGGGAGGAGGGGCCCCGAGGGCTGCGGAGGAAGAGCCGAGCTGCAAGCCCTAAATACCGCCGGCAGCGTCCCCCCGGGTCCGCGGCCCTTCCGGGTGGCATTCCGCTCGCGGATTGAGAAAGGGGCTCTGCCGGCGCGGCCCGCGGGCGCCCGGAGCTGGAGGGGGGGGGTCCGCCGAGCCGGGGGGGGGCGTGGCGGTCGCGGCCAGGTTACCCCCCCCCGGCGCCTCCTGCGGAGTGGGGCGCGCGGGGAGGGGGCGCGAACCCGCACCCGGCCGCGCCCACCCGCCGCCGCGGTTGCTATGCGTTGCCGTGAAACGCCTGTCAATAAACCCTGTTTGGACAGAGCAGCGAGAGCACAAGGGTTGTTTGCTTAGTGGTTAGAGGTTCAAAAGTCGGCATTGTCCCGCTGCAAGCGATTGCGAGTTCTTCCCCCGCCGGTGCGGCCCCAGCTCCGACGCCCGGCGCGCGCCGGGCACCGCGGCGAAGAGAGGGGCTCGGCTGCTCTCTGAAATGCAGGCCCCGGGGCGCGAGCTGCCCGCCGGTCTCCCAGGTCGCGGGGGGGGCGAGCCGGGAGCCCCCCGCACCGCTCCCCCAACCCCGGGCAGACGAGGCCACCGCGCTTGGGACGCCAAGACCCACCCCTCGAGCAAACCCGGGGGACACGGGGACGTGGCGCGAGCGGGCAGTGCCGTCCAGGAGGAGCGGGGGGCTGGCGCCGGGACGCCCGGTGACCTCGCAGCTGCGGGGACCGGGACGACTCCCCCGCCCTCCCCGCGCCTCGGCGCTCCCTGCGCCCTCCCGCTGGCCGCCAGGGGGCGCGCGCGCTCTGGGAAGAGCGGGGAGCGGCGCCCGCGCTCGTCTGGGCGTCCGGCGCGGACCCGGAACGGGACGTGGTTCTGACCCAGCGGGACGGGGACGAACTCCAGCGGCTGCTCCCTCACTGGGGCGCGGCGAGGTGTCTCCGCTGTGGCCGTGAACCTGTTGCCACTAAGGCAGGCGCAGGAGATTCTTCACTCTGTTGAGTGTTCAAGAAAACCAAATAGAGGGGAAGGGAGTAGTCGCCTTCCTAAAAGGGTCTTCTTGCACAAGATATATTTCAATAAAAATATTACAGTAATATGGGCATGATATCAATATCTAGAAAGACTGAGAACTTAGGATAAATATGGGGGAGACTGTACCCTATGTTGTGGAACCCCTGTCAAAACAAAGCTACATGGGGAGTCCACGCTGGTTCAGGCGACCCGTGATCTCAGGGTCATGAGTTCAAGCCCCATGTTGAGCGAGGAACCTACTTAAAATAAAAAAAAAAAAAGTTAAAAAAAGTATATATGGAGAGAAGACAACCTGAGTCTTGATTTTTTCCTTCTGCGAACAATTCATGACTTACTCATATTCATCCAATAAAGTTACCAAGATGGACTCTTAATGAAAGCAATGAAAGTTTCAACCAGTTTCACTTCTTTCTGATAATATCTATGAGTCCTACAATAGTCAAGAAAACGAATCTTAAATAGAAATCTAAATATATAAAGAGTACCATTCTTGCTGTGGTTATCCAAATAAGAGAAGGCAACAAGCGGAAATAAAGGAATTTCAGCTACACTGGGCGCCTGGCTGGCTCAGTTGGTAGAGTGTGTGACTCTTGATTTCTGGGTGGTGAGTTCAAGCCTCAGGGTGCACATAGAGCTTACTTAAGAAAAAAAATCTTAAAAAGATTAAGACGATCTAAGGGGCATGGTTTGCATCTTGTTTTAGAGGAGAGCTGCTATTTACTAGTTTACTGACCTTGGGGAGATCCCCACCACTAATAGGGAAATCAAATAAGGTAAAAGTAAGGGAATGCAATTTACGGCACACACTTAGGATTAAACCCCAATAATAACAAGCACTCAGGTGCATCATGAACCATCTTTCGTAAATTGCAGAGGAATCCTTACAAAGACCTACTGGACAAGAATGATTTCTCAAATCACACATGACGTTTTCCGAATTCATTCAGTGTTGCTCACTTTGTCAAGCAAGTAGCCCCCAGTCCATTGTCTCTTGATTTCCACTGCCTGGGCGTCTGCATAAAATCTCAAGTGGCAAAGCATTAACACTCCAGACGTGAACACGACTCACTGATGTGCATAGTTAAACTTGCCTTTTCATCTACCAGGGATCCCCAAACACTTCTTGTACTAAGGAGACTCGGATTAGTTGAGGAGGTAGTTAGGAACCTCCATCAGGACACTTTCAACCCAAAAGGGGCAGAGAGGCAGGTATTCTAACTAGATGGCATTGACGGTTTCTTTATTTTGAAGTAATTTGCATTCCAATATCTCAATGTCCATTCTGTACTCTTCTGGGAGATGCCCAAAAAAGTTGCTGTGGATTTAGTTCTTTAAGGCTGATTCATCCCTTGAAGTAATTTCAAGCAGTTTACTCCAGTCCCCCCAATTTTCCCTTACACTGAAACTACAGGAATAGATTCTGTGTTACATTAGTTTTGGGGAGAATAAGGAACACGTTCCTATCTAAATAATGGAGATTAACTTGTCCATATTTAAAATTAACATTTATTAAAAAAAAAACCAAAAAAACAAAAAACAAAACAAAAAATAAATAAAATTAACATTTATTTCTTAAAACATTGCGACCATACAGACTTCTAACCCTTAGAATTCTTTTTTATTTTTTTTATATGTGGAAATTTATTTTTTAATATAATTTATTGTCGAATCGGCTAACATACAATGTGTACAGTATACTCTTTATTTTGGGGGTAGATTCCCATGGTTCATTGCTTCCATACAACACCCAGTGCTCATCCCAACGCAGAGTGTCCTCCTCAATGCCTGTCACCCATTTCCCCTCTCCCCTGCCCCCCCTAATTCTTAAAAAATTTTTATTAACCCCTATAATTCTTATATTTAATCTTAGTTTCCTTTGCCTTTTTCCTTTTCACCTCCTCCTCTTTCTCTGCAAGAAGATGACTGTGATTTTAGGAAACCAAGCAGATTTTATTGATGACTGTGGGACTGGCCTGGTGATACTCGACCAAAACAACCATTAAATGCCTGATTAGCTACAAACCACAGGACAGGGAATATATAGTTTTCATATCATTACTTTCTTGAAGATTATGCAATAAGATGCAAACAAAAACAAGACCTCTCAAATTCCAGATAAAGAAATTAGAATCTTCCAGTTCCAGAGATTATACCAACATTTATCGTGACATTCTTCTTGGAAGAATCAGTTTAGAGACAGTGAGGGCAAGCACATAGATGACCTTTTGACTCCTAGGTCTTTAGCACCCAAAGATTACATTTGTTTCAACAACAGTTTTTCCATATCGGAATTTGTCATCAACCTCAGGGGATAGTGATACCTATAATGATAAAATTAAATAACCAGTTGCTTCTTCTTCTTTTTTTTTTTTTTCCCTTTTTCTCCTTGCAGGATCCTGGTGATTCAGTGCTAGAGGTCTGTCTGTCTAATTCAGCCGCCAGAACACAGCCAGTTTGGGCCCATGACGAATTCCCTGATGTTAAATGATAACCAAACAGTCTCTTCACACATACGTATTTACATAAAAGATAATATAAATAATATTCAGGTCATGGCTTGGGTCTTTGTGGCCAATGTTGTTTTGGTAAAGTAGGAGCCCAAGAGAAATTCTTTTCTAATTATTTATGTGTTATCAGAACTTTCAGGATTGACAAGTTTGCTATCATAATGCTTTGTATCAGCAGTATGACAACGGTAGGTTTTATACAAGTGATAGTTGATAAATTCCTCTCCAACCTCAGGAAAGCAAACAATGAAAAACAATGCAGGAACTTGGAGCACAAACATACAGTGGTTTGTTGGTGTCACTTAAATAATTTTAATTTATAATTAAGTAATTATAATTTATTGGCGATTAGGAGAATAAGTGACAAAGATCGAGTACCTGAATGACACATTAGTTGTAAAAAATGACTTGGGCAGCCTCTGTCTTTTATTCCTGAAAGAGGCTTTAAGGCATTGTTCTTTCACTCTGTATCTAATGTATTAAAAAAAAAAACGCAACAAAACTCCACAGAATCGGATTCTATTTTCAGTTCCCACCCCTCCTGATTCCTAGGTAGAATTATGTGAGTTGCCAGAAACAAATAGAAGAAAGCCATAATTAAGCAAGACCTAGAGACCACTGCCCAATAAATAGTAATATAGAAGCATGTGGGAAGAATAAAAATAAAAGCTGTGTGGATGTCTGCAATCCACATCCATAAAAAAAAGTTTTTCCTCTTAAATCACTTTAATTTTATTTTAAAATTTTTTTTTGGTTTTCCTCAAACCAGTCTAATGAAAAGAATTCAAGTTTCAGAGATCCGAGTTCCTGTGATCCTTTCTCTTTGTTCCCGTTACAATTTTCATCATCTCTACGAATTTGACATAACCACCTCAATTAATGCTTCGGCATCTGCTAGTGACTGATTGTTACACACATTAGACACAGATTCAGAATGACATTGGGTTTTTTTTTTTTTAATGTTTATTTTTGAAAGAGAGAGCGAGAGAGCGAGAGCGAGCGAGCAGGTGGGCGAGGGGCAGAGGAGAAGGGAGTCCAGGCTAACCCAAGGCCGGACAGAACCTGAGGGGTCCGGTCAGAAGTCCAGAGCCACCCGAGCGCCCCAGGGTCACTCTTGGCCGTGCCCTGAAGCCCCCAGGAAGCCCCCGGGCAACATTTATGTCTCATTTCTAGGCTCCGAGTCTCGAAAGACATCGCCGGTTCTCGTTGCTACTCTTGGGTGGGCACGAAAACTAAAAGCCCACATGGCCAAATAAATGAAATGCCCACACGATCGCGTCGTGAAGGCGTGCAGGGAGCAGAGTTTTGGGCGGACCCGGTGTACCCCGAGTAAATCTAACTCCCGGCGCAGCCTTCGGGGCCTTGGCTGGAACGCCCGCCTCCACCCCAGAGAAACCGTCTGCACGCGACGCTTTGATTGTGTTAGACGGGAAAATGGAGGGAAACTTCCCACACGGAGGAAGCGTGCGCCAAAGTCGGCGAGGGGGACGCCTGCGCCCCGGCGTCGAGGCCCCTTCTCGGGGACGCGCGGCCCCCACTCCACGTGGTGCCGCCGAACCGCGCCCGCGGCCCCCAGAGCGCGGCCCCCGCCCCGCGGGCCTCTCGGTTCCGGGCGCGTCGGCGCGCAGGGGGCGCGTCCTTCCCGGGCTCGGAGGCCGAGGCCCCTCCGCCCGCGGGACGAGAAGGCGGCGCTCAGTCGGCCGCTCGCCCTCGCTCGGTCTCCGCGGAGGCCGGGGTCCCCCGGGAGTTCCCGCCTTCCCCCGACGGCACCTCCCCGCCCGGGTGGGAGCCCGGCTGGGGGCCGGCCAGGCGCCAGCCCCGCGGGGAGCCCAGGAACACCGCCCCCACCCCCACCCCCCACCCTCCAAGTCGCTCTCGAGACTTAAGGTACTTTCTCTTCCTTTTTTTTTTTTTTTTAAATGTTTTATTTATTTCTAGGAGAGAGAGAGAGACAGCGTGAGCAGGAGAGGGTCAGAGAGAGAGGGAGTCACAGACTGAAACAGGCTCCAGGCTCTGAGCTGGCAGTCAGCACAGGGCCCGACGCGGGGCTCGAACCCACGAACCGCGAGATCATGGCCTAAGCGAAAGTCGGAAGCTTAACCGACTGAGCCACCCAGGCGCCCCTCTTCTTCTTCTTTTTTTTTAAAGAGAGCGAGCGGGGGAGGGGCAGAGAGAGGGGACAGAATCCGAAGCAGGCGCTGGGCCTGAGGTGGGGCTCGAACTCCGGAACCGTGACCCATGACCTGAGCCGAAGTCGGACGCTCAACCGACTTTATTTTCCTTCTCGGGGACCCTGTGATTTCAGCAGTTGCTTCCTATTACTAGTTGACCACGCTGCGCTTTTTCAGGCGCGCGTAGCGCTTTGGCGGGGGCGGTACCGGAAACGGGGTGCGGGACCCCCGCCAGCCGGCAGCGCCCAGGGCCGCGTCCCAGGTCGCAGCTGAGCAGCCCGGGCGGCGGCGGCGGCCAGGCCGGCGGGACGTCATTCCGCCGGGGGGCCGGGAGGTTTGGCGGCTCGGCCCGTCGCGGCCCCGCGGCCCCGCGGCCCAGCCCGCGTCCGCGCTGGCGCGAGTGCCCGGCAGGCGGCGCTGCTGTCCCGGCTGAGCGGGCCGAACGGACTCGAGCGCCGGGACGGGGGCGGGGCGGGGAGCGGGAGGGCTGGGTTGCCCACCGCGCGGGCTCGCCGCCAGCTTCGGGGTCCCCGGGCCTCGCGGCGGGGGCGGGGGCCAGGCGCCCGGGGTCTGTCGCAGCGGGGCGGCCTCGAGCTTCGGGTGCGAATGAACCTGCGCCTTTCCCCGCTGCGCTCTTGCGCTGCCGCCCCCGGGGTCCCCAAAGGTGCGGCCCGCGGCCTGGGCGGGGGCGAGAGGCCACCTCCGCAGAGCCGGGTTGGGGCCCGTGGGTGGCCGCCGCACTCGACGCTGCTCTCGGCAGGGGCCTGGCTTCCTGGTTTGCCCCTCAGCAGACCCGGAGATTTCCGAGCTTAAATGATCAGTGGCGGTTTGAGCGCTGACCCCCAGCCTGGGCCCACTTTGGGGAGTGTGGGGGAGGGGGGCGGCCCCATTCTTAATCTCGTCTCACAGCTAAATAATTTACTAGAGGTTTCCTCTCCCTGCCAAGTCCCTTCCCTGCACTTGACTTCCTGCTCTGTGAAGCCCAGGGGAGAGAAAGGCCAGTCTTCGTAAAAGTTAATATTAATAGTGGTGGAGGCGCCGTGCCGGAGGCTCCCCAACACCTGAGCCTCTCCCTCCCCAGCCGAGCCCCCGCCTCTTTCTTTGAAAACGGGAGGTGGGACTTGCACTTTGGAGTCCGTTCGGTAAATCGGGACACTGGATTAAGGACCCTTGGGCCACGTTCTTTGCAAACCACATCCTCCTGGGGCTCAAGTGGCAAAGGTCGAGCGTGCACACAGTAGCCGCCCACAGAAGCAGCGCGGCTCTGGCTCTAAAGCACCGAGTCAGAGATAAGGCGGCGGCAGAGTCCGCAGGTTTGACAGGCGAGATACCCGCAGGGCGGACCGGGCAGGGCAGACGCCGTGGAGGTGGGAGCGGGAGGGTGGGGGGAACAAATTTACTGGTACAGTGTTCACACGGTTTAAAAAAAAAAAAAAGAGGAAGAAGAAGAAAGGCAACAAACCAATCTTGTAAAAAGAATAGCTAACAGTGTCAAGGGCACCTTTTCCTAACGTGTGTTCAAAGGATTCAAACGTGCTGTCTTTCCAATAGCAAAGTCCGGTTTGGTGTAAGCTTTTATGAATGCAGGCGAAGGGCTTGTGCAAAGAATTCCTTTCAGCAAATTTAAACAATGCAGAAAGGGGGGGAGAGTTAATTTCTCCTCCATTCTTCTGATCCCAACCCTCTGAGATAGCCTGGAGCCGTATCATTCCAAGAGCATTTTGTGTTTATGCAAACACACGTTACATACTATCTGGTTCTTCCTTTTTTCTTTCCTTCAAATAAAGCAAAATAAAGTCATATTTGTGAGTTGTGTTTTATCCCTTAATACTATATTATGCAGATTTCCCCAGCTCATTACATAGAAATCCAACAGACTCTTTTTAAACCACTTTCACCAAATGGCTTTTTTTTTTTAAATGTTTTATTTATTTCTAGGAGAGAGAGAGAGAGAGACAGCGTGAGCAGGGGAGGGTCAGAGAGAGAGGGAGTCACAGACTGAAACAGGCTCCAGGCTCTGAGCTGGCAGTCAGCACAGAGCCCGACGCGGGGCTCGAACCCACGAACCGTGAGATCATGACCTAAGCAAAAGTCGGACGCTAAACCGACTAAGCCACCCAGGCGCCCCCCAACAGACTCTTTTTAGTGGTCACCACCTTTAATAAATTTAGATACGTCAGCATTCTGCTTGTTTATTCAACAATTTCTTTGCATGTTTAATATGTGCTGAGAAAACAGCATTAAGATCACAGACACCCCCCCGAACTAATGTAACATTGTCAACTCTACTCAAAAAAAAAAAAAAAAACCCCGCCATGAAAGGTAGATAACAACCCTAGTATCATAAAATTTAAAAAAATAAGTTAAAAAAACTTATTCTTGGGCAGCTTACAGTGTAGGGAGAGACTGAAAATAACCATGTGTATTTAACGACTTTGCTACTGATAATATTCAGGTTGTTGTCAGGGTTTTGCTATTGCAAACAGGGAAAAGGTAAACATCTTGTAACATATGTCCTTTTATTTTTTATTTTTTAAAAAAATTTTTAACACTCATTTATTATTGAGAGACAGAGCACAAACAGGGGTAGGGCAGAGAGAGAGGAGGAGATACAGAATCTGAAGCAGGCTCCAAGCTCTGAGCTGTCAGCACAGAGCTCGACGCAGGGCTTGAACCCACAATCTGCAAGATCGTGACCTGAGCAGAAGTCGGAAGCTTACCCGGCTGAGCCCCCAGGCGTCCCCATATGTCCTTTAAGAGGGCACCTGCCTGGCTCAGTCAATACAGCAGCAGACTCTAGATCTTGGGGTTGTGAGTTCAAGTCCTATGTTGGGTGCAGAGATTACTTAAAAGAAAATCTTAAAAAAAGAAACCCCAAACCCCCAAAACATATATACCCTTTTAGATCTTCATATTTTTATTTTTTATTTATTTAATTTTTTACATTTTTATTTTATTAGATCTTCATATTTTTAAAGGATAGATTACTTAAATTGGAAATGCTAAGTCAAAGGAAATGCCCATTTTTTACATTACTAAATATCATCATTGTTTTCCCAAAAGGTTTGGCAAGCACAGACCATCACAGGGGCCTGTGAGTCCCCTGTGAGTGAGTCCCCTGTGAGTGGGTCCCCTGTGAGTGCAGTAGAGATGATCTTTAACGTTTTTGTTAATCTGAGGGACAGAAAATGGTACTGATTTAAGTTTGTGTTCCCTGATTATTAAGTAGGTTGAGCTTATTTTCATGTGTTTATGGGACATTTGCATTTTCTGGGATTTGCTTGAATCTATTTATTATTTTATACTAAACAGAAAGACAAGAAATGCAGGACTCCCACATCCCAGGCCTTGTGCTTGATTCTTTAACTTAAATTATTTGATTTAGTCTTTAAAACAGCCAGCATATATTCCTATAAAATAGATTCTAATACAGAATCTGACATCAAACATCACATTATTTCAACTGGTATCAAGTCTGATCTCTGAATATAGTAGACTTTCTAAGTGTAAAGGAAAAGTAAGAAATTGTTTAAGAAAACAATGGATAGCTATCAAAATACATTTCAAAACTATTCGCTAAAAATTTTTTAATTTTTTTTTAATGTTTTATTTATTTCCAGGAGAGAGAGAGACAGCGTGAACAGGGGAGGGTCAGAGAGAGAGGGAGTCACAGACTGAAACAGGCTCTAGGCTCTGAGCTGGCATTCAGCACAGAGCCCGACGCGGGGCTCGAACCCACGAACCGCGAGATCACGACCTAAGCGAAAGTCGGACGCCTAACCGACTAAGCCACCCAGGCGCCCCTAAAAATTTTTTAGTGTTTACTTTTCTTTCTTCCTTCCTTCCTTTCTTTCTTTAATATAATTTGTCATATTGGCTTCCATTTATTTTTGAGAGAGAGTGAGAGAGACGAGTGCAAGCAGGGAAGGGACAGAGAGAGAGAGGGAAACACAGAATCGGAAGTAGGCTCCAGGTTCTGAGCTGTCAGCACAGAGCCTGACGTGGGGCTCGAACTCACAAACCATGAGGTCATGACCTGAACTGAAGTCGGACGCTCAACTGACTGATTCACCCAGGCGCCCCCATCATTTCAAAATTTAAAGGCAAACAAAAAATGACCAAAAAAGTATTTGCTACAAAATCACAGAATTTTGCTTTATTTTTTATTTTTTAACGTTTTCATTTATTTCTTTTTTTAAAATAAAATTTTTAAATGTTTTATTTAGTTTTGAGAAAGAGAGAGACAGCATGAGCAGGGGAGGGTCAGAGAGAGAGGGAGACACAGAATCTGAAGACAGGCTCCCGGCTTTGAGCCATCAGTACGGAGCCCGACACGGGGTTCAAACCCACGAAGCGTGAGATCATTTTTTTTTTTTTAAATTTATTTCTAGGAGAGAGAGAGACAGAGTGAGCAGGGGAGGGTCAGAGAGAGAGGGAGTCACAGACTCTGAAATAGGCTCTAGGCTCTGAGCTGGCAGTCAGCACAGAGCCCGATGCGGCGCTCGAACCCACGAACCGGGAGATCATGACCTGAGCGAAAGTCGGACACTTAACCAACTAAGCCACCCAGGCGCCCCGCGAAGCGTGAGATCATGACCTGAGCCTGAACCGACTGAGCCACCCAGGCGCCCCCCAGAATTGTTATTTTTAACATACAAAGAATTTGATGCAAAATGGTAAGAAAGCCCCCAGACTTCTAAAGAATTATCATCAAATAACACAAAACTAAAAAGTCAAATACTCAAGGCGGGAAAGGGTGTGATGAAATGGGCATCTGCTATGCTGATTGGGTTTAGGGTCCAGGATCTCATAATATAAATGAGGTCCAGGTGCATGTTAGGTTCCTTGAGTTAAGGTTCTGTTTGATATGAAAACTTATGAATGAAAGAGACACGTTTTCTGCCACTCCTTCCTCAAATAAACCCAACGTCAATGGTGGGACAGGGAAAGGTTATCTGCTGTTGATACTCCTGTTCTGAAGTGCAGAGAGCAGAAACACACAGCAGTCATTGGCTTATATTAATTCTGAAATCCGTCCCAGCGTCTGTTACCCGCTTATTGATCGGGACGCCATCTTGCCCCCTGGGCGTGGCCATCTGGGACTTTTTCCTCTGCCCTGTTGACCTTTGTTCCTGTTCTCTGAGTCATCCTTTCTTTTTTCATGAAACGTAGTCAATGTTTGCCATATTCTCAGCCTGCTTTATGCCTAGAAGTTTGAGGAACCAAAGATCTCAGTTCACTGTGTACTCTATTTTCCTTTCAGCTGAAGGTGATATAACTACTTTAAATCCTTGTGGCTTTCTCGTGTTTCCATTTATAAAACTATTCCATTAAATTCAATTACCCACAAGTCTTTAAGAGAAGTCCTTCTCTACCTTGAGGCCCCACGAAGCTGTTGTGCAAAAGTGCCTTTAAGAATTTTAATTTTTTTTTATGTTTTATTTATTTCTAGGAGAGAGAGAGAGAGACAGCGTGAGCAGGGGAGGGTCAGAGAGAGAGGGAGTCACAGACCGAAAGAGGCTCCAGGCTCTGAGCAGGCAGTCAGCACAGAGCCCGACGCGGGGCTTAAACCCACGAACCGCGAGATCATGACCTAAGCGAAAGTCGGACGCTTAACCGACTAAGCCACCCAGGCGCCCCAAACCTTTAAGAATTTTAGAAGCCCGGGGCACCTGGCTGTCTCAGCTGGTAGAGCATGTGACTCCTGAGCTCGGGGCTGTGAGTTCGAGTCCTCTACATAGGGTGTGGAGATTACTTAAAAATAAAATCTTTAGGGGAGCCTGGCTGGCTCAGTCTCTTGAGGGTCTGACTTTGGCTCAGGTCATGCTCTCCAGGTTCATGGGTTCCAGCCCCCTGTCGGGCTCTGCACTAGTGGTACGGACTGTGAGGGATTCTCCCTCTCCCCTCTCTGTCTGTCCCTTCCCCACTTGTGCTCGCTCTCTCTCAATAAGTATATAAATTTTTAAAAATTATGCCACTTTGGCTTAAGGATTATTTTGAGCTGAAGGCAATCGAGAGTCAGAAAATCCAGGAATATTCTCTTCCCTTCCCTTTCCTGCCTACAAATAGGGCACATAGTCTCCCTTTGTGAAGGTATTCCACCTCACCCCTGCACCAGCAAGAGGAGAGTCAGCATGAAGGGGAGTTTGCACAAACAAAGCTGACCAAGGGGCACCTGGATGGCTCAGATGGTTAAGCATCCGGCTTTTGATCCGAGGGACCTGATCCGATCAGGTCATGACCCAAGGATCGTGGGATGGAGTCCTGAGTCAGGCTCTGCCCTGGGCATGGAGCCTGCTTGAGATTCTCTCTGTCCCTCCCCAGCTTGCATTCTCTCCCTCTACCTTAAAACCAACCAACAAACAAAACAGCCTTACTAAAATGACCTTGATCTTACATTATTTCTCTTATGTATGTTCTAGTTGCTTCCCCACAATTCATTATGTCTCGAAGCCCACGCCCCCTTTCCTTTGTTGAAATGGCATATACCCCCACGCTCAAGTCCAGTCACTTCTTGAGTTTCACTTTTTTTCTGTGAATGCTCATGCATAAAATATTTTTTTTTAGTTTTTATTTATTTTTGAGAGGGAGAGAGAGAGACAGAGTGTGAGCCGGGGAGGGGCAGAGAGAGAGAGAGAGATAGGCAAACACAGAATCCAAAGGAGCTGTCAGCACAGAGCCCGACACGGGGCTCAAACCCTCGAACCTGAGTTCATGACCTGAGCCGAAGCTGGCCACTTAACCAACTGAGCCCCCCAGGCAACTCTTCCCTAGTTCATTTTTCTCTTGTCCCATTTTGTATGGGCAGCTGGGCTAAGTTGGTGGCACCTTTAATACCTGTCCGGGAACCTCCTCAGCTAGATGACTGGGTTTCTTCAGGACATTTGCTATTTCCCATGTTACCTCAGGGGCAGGTGACAGTGTCACCAAACACTGATACATAGCAAATCTCTTTCCTTTAGCATCCAGATTCTCACTTTAGTGAAGTCCTTACCGTCAGCATTCCCAATATCTGTCTCGCTTCTCTCTGCCACCAAGTCACCAGACAAATACCACATTTTAGGCATTGTTATGGCACTGACCTATTACAAGATACCAAATCCTGTGCCTATTATCCATCACCATGAAGCACAGCACCTCAGATAACAATTTTTTAATTTAAATTTTATTTATTTATTTTACAACAACTCTTTTATGTGTTCATAGACCCTATGGGTCAGTAGTTCAGACCGGAAATAGTGGCTATGTTTTCTCTGCTATGGCTGGAGCTTCAGCTGGAAATCTGGGGTGGCTAGGGAATGGATTCATGTGGAGACTTCTTTATTCGTATATCTGGAACCTTGTTTGAGGTGACTTAATGTCCAAGCTCAATGGGCACTGTCAGTTGGGGTCTCTGTATGTGGCTTGGGATTCCTTACTGCTTGGTGGCCACAGGGTGCTCAACCTTCTTACATGGTGGCTCAGGGGTCCAAGAGCATGTGTTCCCAGCAAACAATGCAGAAGCCACATGGCTTTTCATGACCTCACCACAGAGTCACTTCCACAATATTGTATTGGTCAAAGCAGCCATAAGCCCATCCAGATTCAAAGAGGGGGACATATATCTACTTTTTTTTTTAATGTTTATTTATTTTTGAGAGAGAGAATGAGAATAAGTGGGTGAGGGCAGAGAGAGAGGGAGACACAGAATCTAAATCAGGCACCAAACTCTGAGCCGTCAGCACAGAGCCCGATGCGGGGCTTGAACCCATGAACTATGAGATCATGCCCTGAGCTGAAGTCGGACACTCAACCGCCTGAGCCACCCAGGTGCCCCTACACTCTACTTCTTGATGGGAAGTCTGTCAAAAATACGTGGGCATGCTTTCAAGTAGCCACATGCACACACAGGTATTTGTTATGTACATAGAATGCAGACTGAAACGAAACATCCAAAAAATATGAATGATTAAGAGAGAATCATTGCTGTCATTTTTGGGAAATTTTTGATTGTTTCTTCTTTTCCTTAGACTCTTCTATATTTTCCAAATTTTCCTTAATTAAAATATATTTGTTTTGTAATAGTTGTTTTATGTTTTACTTTTTATTATAACAAATTTAAAGGACTTTCAAAAGACGAATAGTGTTAGAAACTCCCACATACCCATCACCTGGCTTCAATAATGCTTAACACAGGGCACCTGGGTGACTCAGTCAGTTAAGCGTCCCACTTTGGCTCAGGTCATGATCTCGTGGTTTGTGGGTTTGAGCCCTGCCTCAGGCTCTGTAGTGCTGGCTCAGAGCCTGAGAGCCTGCTTCAAATTCAATGCCTTCCTCTCTCTCTGCCCCTGCCCTGTTCATGCTCTCTCTCAAAAATAAATAAACATTAATAAAAGGGATCAACTCATAGCCAATCTTGTTTCATTTATATCCCCCCCATATTCTGAAGAAAATGCAAAGCATCATATCAATTCATCTTTAAATGTTTTAGAGTTTCTTTAAAAGATTTGGACATGTTTCCCACTGTTATATCTTTTTTTAATTAAAGATTTTTTAAAATGTTTTTTATTTATTTCTAGGAGAGAGAGAGACAGCATGACAGGGGAGGGTCAGAGAGAGAGGGAGACACAGACTCTGAAACAGGCTCCAGGCTCTGAGCTGGCTGTCAGCAAAGAGCCTGACATGGGGCTCGAACCCACGAACTGTGAGATAATGACCTGAGCTGAAGTCAGACGCTTAACCGACTGAGCCACCCAGGCGCCTCTACCAGTATTCTATCTTTAAAAATGGCACTTCTGGACAACAAAGTCAATTTTATGGGAGAAAATATTTGCAAATCCTATTTCTGATAAGGAGTTAATATCCAAAATATATAAAGAATTCATACAACTCCATAGAAAAAAAATCGAATAATCTGATTAAAAAATGAGCAGAGAGGATCTGAACAGACATTTTGCAAAGAAGACATACCGATGGCAAGCACACACAGAAAAGATGGTTGAACATTAATTATCAGGACGTGCAAATTGAAACCACAATGAAACATCCCTTCACATCTGTAATAATGGCTATTATTAAAAGACAAAGTATAACAATTGTTGTTGAGGATGTGGAGAAAAGAAGGCCTTTGGGCACTGTTGGTGAGAATGGAAATTGGTTCAGCCACTGTAGAAAACAGTATGGAAGTTCCTCAAAAAATTAAAAATAATACTACCAAATGATCCAGGAATTCCATTTCTGGGTATTTACCCAAAGAAGATGAAAACATTGACTTGAAAAGATATGCGCACCCCCATGTTCACTGCAGCATTATTTACAGTATTCAAAACATGGAAACAACCTAAAGGTCCACTGATGGATGAATGGATGAAAAAAAGTCACATGCACATGTGCGCGCATACACACACAGGAATATTTATTTAGCCATAAAAAAGAATAGAATCTTGCCATTTATGACAACATAGAGGGACCTTATGGACATTATGCTAAGTGAAATGTTAGACAGAAAAAGATAAATACCATATGATCTTATATGTGGAATCAAAAAATAAAAGTAGACAAGAAACAGAAAATGAAACAAACAAAACAGCTCATGGATATAGAGAACAGACTGGTTGTTGCCTGAGGCGGGGAGGGGAGTAGGGGATAGGTGAAATGGATAAAGGGGGTCAAAAGCACAAATTTCTAGTTATGAAATAAGTCATCAGGATGTAATGTACAACATGGTGACTGTAGTTAATAATACTGTATTGCATACCACAAGTGGCCAGAAGAGTGGATCTTGAAAATTCTCATTATAAGAAAACAGTCTTGAAGACTGATGGGGGTGGGGGGACGGGAAGGGGGGTGATGGGCAAGGAGGAGGGCACTTGTGGGGATGAGCACTGGGTGTTATATGGAAACCAACTTGACAATAAACTATTTTTAAAAAAAAGAAAACAGTCTTTGCAATTTACACATGGTGATGCATGTTAGCTGGACCTACTGTGGTAATCATTTCACAACATATACAAATACTGGATCATTATGTCGTACACCTGAAGCTAATAGAATGTTATGTCAATTATACTTCAAGAAAAATAGCAATATTTCTTAATATCATTAAATACATAGTCTGAATTCAGAGTTACAATGGTCTCATAAGTCTTGTAAATGTCTTTCTTTTATGGTTTTGTTTAAGCTGGGATGCAAAAAGGTTCACCAATTTTGATTGTTATTTCTCTTATGGCTTTAATAATCTATAGTAGAGACTAACCCCTCAATTTCTTTGTATTTTTAATCTTACAAATTATTTGATAAAGAAAACGGGTTTATTTGTCTCAGCGGGTAGTCTGTATTCTGGTTTGTCGATTATATTGCATATATATATATATTCATATATGTGTATATACATATATTCATATTCCCCCTTTATGAGATAAATGGTTGTGTACTATACATCTAGAACATCTAGAGTTATTTTGAAAATATGATTCTGGGGTGCCTGGGCATCCAACTTCAGCTCAGGTCATGATCTCATGGTTCATGAGCTCGAGCCCTGTGTCGGGCTCTATGCTGACAGTTCAGAGACAGGAACCTGCTTCAGATTCTGTGTCTCCTTTCTCTCTGTCCCTCCCCCACTTGCGCCCTCTCTTTCTCTCTCTAAAGTAAACATAAAAATGGGGCACCTGGGTGGCTCAGCCAGTTTGGCTCAGGGTCATGATCTCACGGTTTGTGGGTTCAGGTCCCCCGTTGGGCTCTGTGCTGACAGCTCAGAGCCTGGAATCTGCTTTGGATTCTGTGTCTCCTTCTCTCTCTGACTCTCCACTGCTCATGCTGTCTCTCTCTCTCTCTCTCTCTCAGAAATAAATAAAACATTTAAAAATAAAATAAAAGGGGCGCCTGGGTGGCTTAGTCGGTTAAGCGTACGACTTTCACTTAGGTCATGATCTCGCGGTTCGTGGGTTCGAGCCCCGCGTTGGGCTCTGTGCTGACTGCCAGCTCAGAGCCTGGAGCCTGTTTCAGTCTGTGACTCCCTCTCTCTCTGATCCTCCCCTGCTCACGCGGTCTCTCTCCCTCTCCTAGAAATAAAATAAATAAATAAATAAATAAATAAATAAATAAATAAATAAAATAAAATAAAATAAAATAAAATAAAAATAAACATAAAAATTTTAAAAAAGAAAATATGATTCTAACTTTTAGCTGAAATGGGGAATCCAAATAGGTCTCCCAAAATTTCACCAGTGACTGTATGAAAGACAACCATAGGGTAAAAATGGTAAAAAATAAAAAATATAAAATAAAATAATATAAAGAAATCCATGGAGGATATTGGCATTGGGGGAGGGAAAGGAAAGAAGGAAGCAAATGTGTTGGAAATTTATAATCTAATCATGAAAACACAGTAAGAAGCATGAACAGCAGGATAGGAAGACGGGAGATGATTGTTACATTGAATTCGTTCATGCATTTATTCCTTTAGTGAGTCATTCTCTGTTATTGCAGCCATGCCAAACACAAGACTCTATGTTGTGTATTACAGCATTGATAAAATTATTAGAGGAAAGTCAAGGTGGAAAGAGGAAATATTTGGAAAAGAGGTATGGACTTCTTTACATAGTGTGCCCCAGCACTATAGGCCAGGACACAATGGAAAGGCTGGGATAAAGTAGGCTTTCTTGGATGATGTACAATATCAGAGGTGATATGAGAGGTGTGATGTCCATACCTGGCCAATCCTCACGGACAGAGTCTTCAATTTTAGGACCTGAAAGTTCACATTTACAATGAAAACATTTAAGAAATTTTTGCAAACATTAAAAAAAATACATCCTGGGGCGCCTGGGTGGCTTAGTCGGTTAAGCGTCTGACTTTCGCTTGGGTCATGATCTCGCAGTTCGTGGGTTCGAGCCCCGCGTCGGGCTCTGTGCTGACTGCCAGCTCAGAGCCTGGAGCCTGTTTCAGTCTGTGACTCCCTCTCTCTCTGACCCTCCCCTGCTCACGCTGTCTCTCTCTCTCCTAGAAATAAATAAAACAAAAAACAAACAAACAAAAAAATACATCCAAGTTAGCATACAGTACAGTAATGATTTCAGAAGTACAATCCAGTGATTTAAGGAATTTTTGCAAGCCTTTGTTAATTTATTTTAAACTATATTTTTTTCTTTGAAATGTGATACAGTCATATGAAAAATACAAATTATCAGAAATATAAATGAAGAGTGAAGTCCCCCCAAAACCACTAGTTAGGGTCTCTTAAGTTTTTCTAGATTCATAATATTCTTTTTTTTCTACTTGCAAACATTTGTAAAATGCTTAACTTCTTTTTTTTTAATATTTTTATTTATTTCTAGGAGAGAGAGAGAGAGAGACAGCATGAGCAGGGGAGGGTCAGAGAGAGAGGGAGATACAGACTCTGAGATAGGCTCCAGGCTCGGAGCTGGCAGTCAGCACAGAGCCGGACGCGGGGCTCGAACCCAAGAACCGCGAGATCATGACCTAAGCGAAAGTTGGACGCTTAACCGACTAAGCCACTCAGGCGCCCCATAAAGTGCATAACTTCTATGACAAAAAAGAATTTCTTTGGAACTTAGCTAATGATAGCTAACATTTATTGCAGGAACTTGAGTGATTTGCCTAGGGCCACGCTGCCAGTAAATGGTGGATCAAGAATTCAAACCCAGGGGTGCCTGGATGGCTTAGCTGATAGAGCATGTGACCCTTGATCTGGGGGATTTGAGTTCAAGCCCCACATTGGGGGTACAGTTTGCCTAAGGAAAAAAAAATTGAAATCCAGAATTCCAGCTTTAGAGCACACACTACAAAGGCTTTCAAGAGCAGTGCTATTCAACAGAAACATAATCTGATCCCGGGCACCTGGGTGGCTGAATGGTTAAGCCTCTGACTCTTGATTTCACTGAGGTCATGACCACAGTTTGTGAGAGAGAGACAGAGAGAGAGGAGAGAGAATCCCAAGCTGACTCCATACTGTCAGTGCACAGCCCGGAGTGGGGCTCGATCTTACCAACTGTAAGATGATGACCTGAGCCAAAGTCAAGAGTTGGACACTTAACAGCCTGAGCCACCCAGGCGCCCCACTAAGTCCTAAATTTGATGTGCATTTTGTACTTTCATCACATCTTGGTTTAGAACAGCCCCATTTCAAATGTTCAGTAGCCGCGTGTGGCTGGTGGCTACTCTATGGACAACACAGAGCCAGGCAGTTTGAGTCGTCCCCTCAGTAAATGTTTCCTGCAGGCCCACTGTGTGCTGAGCATCATGCCAGGTGCTGGGGAGTCAGTGATGAGCTAATGTGAGATTGTGAGCACTGCTCTGAAAAGAGAGAGATATAGAAAATTACTAGACACTATTTTAGATAAGATGGACAGGAGACATTTTTTTTCCAGAAGTGACTTTGGAATAGAGAGCTGGGTGGGCCAAGCAATGGCGACACCAGCATGGGGCTAATTCATTTGGAGAACTTATTGTATTGTATTCCAGGTGCCGCTTTAAGTGTTTTCCATACAGCGACTCCTTTCATCTTCCCAAACCCCAAGAAACTGGGTCTATTAATATTCCCATATTCCAGATGAGACCAAAATGGGAGGCATTAAATAAACTTGCCCAAGTTCACACAGTAAGTGTGAAGTTGCTGCTTGAGCAGGCCTTGGGAAAAAGAGGGGCTCAGGCAGAGAGATTACAGTGTACAAGTTTCAGGCTGAATAATGCCCCCCTCCCCTGCCACTGGGTCCCAATCCCTGGCACTTGTGAATGCTGCCTTATAGGGCAAAAGGGACTTTGCAGATGTGATTAACATAAAGGTCCTGAAATGGGGAGATTATCCTGGATTATGGAGGGCATTCATCACTAGGGTTCTTAGAAGGGGAAAGTGGGGGCACCTGGGTGGCTCAGTCAGTTGAGTATCTGACTCCTGATTCTGGCTCCATCCATGATCTCATGGTCTGTGGAATTGAGCCCTGTGTTGCTCACGTTCAGTGCGAGCCTGCTTAAGATTCTCTCTCTCCCTCTACCTCTCTCCCCTGCTCACATGCACCCTTCCCCCCTTAAAAGAGAAAAGAAAGGGATGCAGAGGGAGATTTCGTGACAGAGATGATGACTGTGGAAGCAAGAGGTTTGGTGACTGAAGGAAGGAGCAGGAGCCAAAGAATGGAGGCATCTTCTAGAAGCTTAGAAGTAAGGAAATAGCCTTTCCCCTCTAGCCTCCCGAAGGAGCACCGACACTTTTATTTTAGATTCCTGGCCTCCAGGACTGTAAGAGAACACATTAATGTCATTCTGAGCCGCTGTGTGTGGTAATTTGGTGGCAGCAATAGAAAATGAATATAGGAACTACACACACGACCTTTCTCTGTGCTCTTTCCGGCCTCCAAGTCTTTGCTCTAGCTGCTTTCTTGGCACAGAGCCACTCTCCTGGTGCCCTCTCCTCAGCTGGCCTGCTTCAGACTCTGCTAAAATTTCCTGAATCCCCACGCCTGGTCTCCTCCTTCCTCTGTGTTCCTTGAGCACTTTGTGTAACTCTCTGCTCTATCACTTAGGACATCCTTCTACTTGTCTCATTCTTGCTTCTGACGAGGTGCTTCCTGAGGGTAGGGATTCTGTCCTTTGTCTCTTTCCATCCCCAGTAATCAGCAGAGGGCCTGGTAAATAGTATGCAGTTCATCCAAGTTTATGGAATGAAAACAAACAAACAGAAAGCCACAATAAGGAATCACATTCTATTACGCTCCCTTCACAAAAGCAACTTGCCCACCAGTACCTTGTACTCTCTGGCCAGCTTCTAATGGCCACAAAAGGGTGGAGCAGTGTCTTACCGTCCCCACGTTCTCACACCCCAGGAAGACTTCCCATGCCCCTCTCAGCCAGTCTGACCTTGAACTATTCGGTCTGATGGCCTTCGAAGTCATGATCTCATGTTTTGTGGGTTCGAGCCCTGTGTCACGTTCCACTCTGCCAGTGAAAAGCCTGCTTGGGGTTCTCTCTCTCTCCCTCTCTCTTCCCCTTCCCTACTCACACTCTCTTTCAAAATAAAGAAACTTAAAAAAATAACAACTATAAAGCAACTGGTTTTTAAAAAAAGCACAAAATCTCAAGAATAGTAATGAAAACAGCTAACGAAATTCCACGAAACCTACTAAGATCAATTAATTTAAAAAATTGTAGTCTTATTTTTATGGATGGCGAAACTAATCATGTGCAGGATGCACGCTGCGACTATGCATGAGCCCTATGGCCACCCCAACCCTCTCAGATATTTAGTATACAGTGGACACGGAGACTGGGGTGCCTCTGGTGGGGCCTCTCACAGTACTTTATCCGCATTGTTTGGTTACTCGCATAACACCAATGTTATAAATGGTGAAAATTAAACAGCCACAAAGGAGGTCTTCACCCACCTTTGCAAGCTGATGCCTGAACCGAGCAAAGAAACCTGGAGTCTTTAATGTATTTCTGGTCTCTTCACTTCTCATCACTGAGGGCTTGACAGCTATGTGGCACTCTAGGTGATAGCTTGGATAAATAAATACGGTGTGTGAAGTGATTTTATTTAACCTCCAAGGTTAAATAAAGTTCAAGGTGGAGCCCAAGAGTTGGCTTGTCAATATGGCCTTAGTTGTGACTGTTTTCAAGAATATGGACTTTGTGGCTGATTTATTTTCTTTAAACATGCCTTAGGCATACTTTCCAGAATCAGCTACGGGGCTGGCCTTGGAAAAAGCAACCCCCTTACGTCCAGGAGAACCCGGTTATATTTGCACAGCAGGTTGAAAAGAGTAACATCTGAAATGGATTCTGTATTTGCCTATCTATTTCCACGACGGTGCAGAAGATAGGGACTTTACAAACACTAGTGAGAATCTAAACAATTCACACTCACATTCCACCCTTGCCAAAAGTCAACTCCACTTGTGGATTTTGCTCTTTGGAAATATTTTTACCATCCATTCACCCTTGCCTTCCCAGCATCTAGCGCAGGAAAGGGTTCACAAGAGGCCCAGAACTGTAGGCCGGCCTAGACCACATTCCACATGGGTGGGACCAGATGAAGAGGCATGGTTCCCTTGGGGGACATCTTAGAAACTAGCTACTGCAGAGGGACACTCCGGAAGTCAGGGCAGGTTCATAATGAACATCCAATGGTTGAAGAGCTAACAGACTTGATAGAGGACCCAGGGCATCGTCCAGAGCCTAGTATAGTTATTATTATATTATAAATTTATATAATAAACCATTATAATTGGTTGTTATCATTAAATCTTTTATTTGAGAGACAGAGTGCACACGTAAGTGAGGGGTAGAGAGAGAGAGACAGAGAGAGGGAGAAGCAAGGTTCACCTGGGGCTCGTGTTCACCCGAAGCGGGGCTTGAGCTCTCCTCATGTAGGACTGACTCAAAGTCATTAACTGTGAGATCATGACCTGAGCCGAAGTCAGATGCTTCATGACTGAGCCACCCAGGCGCCCTAAATCAATCCTAAGGTAAGGGAGGATAGAAGAAATGAAGAAAAGCAGGCAAGCATAGGAAGAGTAAGGTGGCGGGTCCTTTCAGCCAGAAGCAAAAGAACATTGGTCAGAGGCAGGGCAGTGGTTTTAGAACTTGTGCCTATGCACCAGTGGGCTCAGAGAATGAAGGGGCCTGCGAGTCCTGGGAGGATTTGGCCTTGACTCTTCAGACTGTGGAAGATACTGAAAAACTTTAGGTAATGGAGAGTCAAGAGCACATTCACATACTAGAAAGCCCACTTTGGCCTAAGTGAGGGGTGGGGGTCTGGGGAAGATGGTAGTGGAGATGGCTAGATCACTTAGGCTATTGCAGTGAGCCTCAGGAGGAAGGGACAGAGTGTTAAGGCAAAACCATAATGGCGGGGAGATAGAGGAGAAAACAGATTTCAGGTAGTTCTGGAAGGGAGAATGTACAGACCAAATATTCTGTGATTTGTGGGGTGACTAAGAGGATTTGAATACATATGTTTGAGGACATTTATCTTAATATGCTGTATTTCCTTCGACATGTTGTTTATTATAAAATAACATATTATCATATCATATATATATGTTTTTTTTTTTTTTAAGTTTATTTCTGAGATAGAGAGACAGCGTGAGCAGGGGATGGTCAGAGAGAGAGGAAGACACAGAATCCGAAACAGGCTCCAGGCTCTGAGCTAGCTGTCAGCACAGAACCCAACATGGGGCTCGAACCCACCAACCGTGAGATCATGACCTGAGCCGAAGTTGGACACTTAACCGACTGAGCCACCCAGGCGTCCCCATATTATATATATATGATTGCAAAGTAAACACACCACAAGAAATAGTACATTCGCAACGCTTCTGATGTAAAACAAAATGTGAACTTTGTGTAACACGATGTTTTAAGCTAACGTACAGATTTTTCCTTATATCGTCCCTTGGTAACATGTCCTCTGGGGACAAATGATACCTTGTCTTTCTTCATAGTGATCCCATCTCACTGAAACAGTATAAAAACATAATTTTAACAATTAAATTTCAGAGTCCAGTCCTTTGGGGCGCCTGGGTGGCTCAGTTGGTTAAGGGCCCAACTTTGGCTCAGGTCATGATCTCATGATTGGTGAGTTCAAGCCCCGTGTAGGGCTCTGTGCTGAGGGCTCAGGGCCCAGAGTCTGCTTCAGATTCTGTGTCTCCCTCTCTCTGCCCCTCCCCACTCATTCTTTCTCTCAAAAATAAATAAACATTAAAAAAAGTCCAGTCCTTAGATGGATAAGCTAAGTAGTCAAATATTTTCACGTGCGTAAATTGAGTGTTTCTGGGCTCATCACTGCTGTTTTATGTGGGGTCTCCAGGGCATGCCCAGTGAAGTTTTGGAGCTGAAGGAAAACGATAAAGCTATAATTTCCCCTTTTGTGATCCATCCTTATCCTCAAAGCACACTGAATTCTCTCCTGGTCCAAGGTCTGCTCAGGAGACAGAAACAGTGAACTTACCTCACATGGAGAAGAATCAGAGGCAAGAAACTATGAGGAAAAAAAGAACACAAAAGTATCATGTAAGTAGTGAATGTAAGAGCCAGCTAGCCCTCTAGGGCAGCAGAATAAAGGGATTGTATGTATGAAAACCTGGAAACTTGAAGGGGGTGCCCTTGGAGCTGAGGTCTCAGAGATGGGGCTGTCAGCCAAAGGCCATGATGTCTTTGTGAGATCCTTGATGCCTTTGTGGAGGAGTAGATTCTGGAAAAACCCGAAACTGGAATAAACTGGTGTGAACGGACTAAAATATCAACAAGAGGCCTGCCCTGGCTCTCCCTAAAGTGAGCAAGAAACAGAAACAAGTCCTCCCTCCTGCCTCTGGCCACCAAACCTCCCTGTAGTGCCTCCTACGGGCTGGCAGAACCAAACCAATAGTCAGTTGACCCAGGAGACATGTAGGTTTTGGTTCCTCAGCTCAGCTCCAGCCTCACCGAGTAGAGTACAGAAGGGTGGATTTGAAGCCAATTAATAAGAGCCTAATGATCACATTGTTTTTAAAAGAGTTCGACACGAGTTCACAAGTTCTCTCCCCTCCCTTCTTTCTTTCTTTTTTCCCTTAAAGTTCATTTATTTTTATTTAAGCATCTCTACACTCAACATGCACTCAACGTCGGGCCTGAACTCATGATCCGAGATCGAGTTGAGAACTCCATTCAAAGAGCCAACCAGGGGCAGTTCCACACCCCTCCTTTCCTTCTATTTTCTAGTCCAACACTCTCCCTGCAAAGAGGATTTGCGTTGGTTTCCAACAAAAGCACATGCTATATAGGACAGTTAAAATAAAAAAACTTAAAATAGTAGTCAGAGCAGTGTTTGCAAAACTTTGTATGGGAACCAAAGTAGAAATATATTTTATATTATGACTTATTAGACATATATACACATGACTGAAAAAAAAGCTTTATAAAGTAATAGTGATGCTCACTTAGAATAACATACTCTGATATTTTCAGTTCTATTTTATTTTGTTTTTTTTAGAGGTCTGATAACCAGCTGAACTGACTTCATCAATGATTAAAAGGTTGCAAGCTGCTGTTTGAAAACTGCTAATATAGAGGAAGGGAGACCCAGTGTTTTAAAAATCATTATGTATAACATTTAGCACCTTTTCCATATCAAAAAGTTCTTTTCACACCCTTTTTTTTATTTAACTCTTATGGCAATCCTGTGAGGTGGGTGTTTCCCCCAATTCACCAACAAGAAAACAGATTTAAAGAAACCAAGTCAAGAGCCCTGCAGTTCTGAAGAGTAATGAATGGTGAATGCAGAGCAAGAAGCCAATTTTTCTGATTGAAAATCTCAGCCTTCCTCAATATGCTATACGTTAGGATGAGACACGTAGTTATTTTGAGCTCTAATTGAACAGTAATTTTATTTTATTTATTTTATTTTAATTTTTTTTAACATTTATTCATTTTTGAGAGACAAAGACAGAATGTGAATGGGGGAGGCACAAAGAGCGAGGAAGATACAGAATCCAAAGCAGGCCCCCGGCTCTAGGCTCTGAGCTGTCAGTCCAGAGCCTGATGCAGGCTTTAACTCACAGACCAGGAGATCATGACTTGAGCTGAAGTCGGAAACCCAACTGACTCAACCCAGGCGCCCATGAACAGCAATTTTGAATTTAAGCTTTCTGGTAGACAAGGCAGACAGTGAATTGTATAGTGCTCATGGTCTGAGAAAAGCAAGCACACAAATCTGTCTGAACGAATCTCCTCCTAGAATTAAATTCAAGGACATGGGCTCCATACTTGGACAATGTTTAAGTATTGTTTTCACGTGGCTTTTTTTTTTTTTTGCAGAAAACACCAAATTATTATGACCATTTTTATAGACTCTTGGTAACTGGTAGAGATTGCAAGCTGTCCCTAGTATCTGTTCTATTCCTCTCCCTCCCATTTTTAAAAAAAGTTTATTTATTTATTTTGAGAGAGAGCCAGAGCAGGGGAGGGGCAGAGAGAAAGGAGAGGGAGAGAATCCCAAGCAGGCTTTGAGTTGTCAAGCACAGAGCCCGATGTGGGTCTCGAACGCACAAACTGTGACATTATGACCAAAGCAGAAATCAAGAGTTAGTTTCTTAACTGACTGAGCCACCCAGATGCCCCACTCCCACTTTTAAGTAGACAAATGGCCATCTAGAATAAAGACCACATCTTCCAGCCCTTTGTGCAGGTAGGTGTTCTCATGTAACTAAGTCCTATTAATGAAATGTAAGTGGTGTAACTTCCTTGAAGTGTCACGAAAAGGAACTGTATGTACTTTCTGTGGTTCTAATAACAAATCAGCACACATTTAACAGCGTAAAACAACACAAATGGATTATCCCCCAGTCTCCATAGGTCAAAAGCTCCCTTTGGCTTGCGCAGTTCTCTGCTCTGGGATTCAAATGGTTAAAATTAAGTTGCTGTCCAATCGGGCCCTTTGGGAACAATTCAGGTTCTTGGCACAATGTAGGTGCTCATGTTGTAGGACTGAGGTCCCCATTTTCTTGCCAGTTATCACCCGGGGGGCACCCCTTAGCTTCCGGAAGCCTCTCTCCAGTCCTTGCACCTGGGTGGTAGCAATGGAATATCAATTCCTCTCACACCTGGAAACTCTCTGACTCTCCCTTCTGCTGCATCTCTTGGATTCCAAGCTAGCGAAAGTTCTCTGCTTTTAAGGCCTTATACAAGTTCTCTGCTTTTAAGGCCTTATACGGTTAGATTGGGTCTGCCAGGTGACCTGGGACGATCTCCTTATTTTAAGGTCCCTACGATAATTACATCTGTAAAATCCCTTTTGCCCTGTAACAGAACACATTCACAGGTTCAAGCGATTACAGGGTAGACACCTTTCACTGATGAAGGACTTACCCTTCTTCTTTGTTTCTTCCCTCCTGATGCTTAGAAAGTGGATGTCATAGCTGGAGAGCCTTATGGGACAGTGAAATGAAGGCCACAATTTAGGGGTAGCAGAAAGGGAAATCAAGTAGACTGAGTCCCAGACAACCCTGGAGCAATAGTCCTCAATGACCTACCCCCAGACTTCCACGCAGGAGAGAAATTAACATCACTCTTCAGCCACTGCTATTTGTGGTTTCTATTAGTCATTGCCAGACGTAGCCAATACATTAACATCTAAGGAGATGGCTTATTAAGGAGGTCCTGGGACAATCACCTATTCTTGGAGGCCTAGGGACCCCTGAACAAAATTTCACCTGAAGGTTTTTAATTTTTATTTTTAAGTTATCTCTACACTCAACATGGGGCTTGAAACCACAACCTTGAGATTAAGACTCATATGACTGACTGAGCCAACTAGGCGCCCCTGAACAAATTTCACTTTCTAGAGACTTCAACCACCAGACCATCCCTAAGTTAGATAAACACGTGTGCTGTGGGGCGCCTGGGCGGCTCAGTCAGTTGAGCACCTGACTCTTGATCTTGGCTCAGGTCGTGGGATGGAGCCTCACGTCCGGCTCTGCTCTGAGTGTGGAGACTGCTTGAGATTCTCCATCTTCCTCCCTCTGCCCCCCTCCCCATCCATGCTTGTTCTCTCTCTCAAATAAAAATAATAAATAAAGGTGCACTTTACACAGAAAGCTAGCTGAATTTGGGCATCAGTCAGTGTGGTTGGCTTTGCCGCTCTGGTATAGAGTGGTTGGCCTATTTTCTCCTATTGCTCAGCGCCAATGTGACTTTTCAGGACTTTTGTGAGGAGCCAGGACAAGACCCAGCTACCCTGTCAGAGGGAAGACCTGAGGGTATCAGGGAAAAGGGACACCTCCAGTGTGTGTTGCTGTTGTCTCCTCTGGGGTCCGCTGTCCCTGCTCTAGTAGGACAAGACCTCAGCTTCTGGAAGAACCACATGCTGCATAAAGGACCCCACCCGCCCATGCATGTTCTTTTCACCTACAGTGTTCTGTTTAACCCTCACCACAATCACATGAGATGGTATTATCCCTAATACATAGCCGAGTAACAGGCTCAAAAGGATTAAGTTATTTGTCCTATTTCAGAAGGGTAAATGTGCAGGCAGAACTAGAAGTTGAACCCCACCCAGGGTGCCAAGAAACAGCACTTTAAAGTTCCAGATCTGTCCAGAGAGCCTTCCCTTCCTCCTCCACTGGACCAGCGGGGCCCTGATGACAAAAGCCAGCATGAAAGTTGTCTTGTGCTTTTCCAAAATCTGTTTGTGTCTTTGTGAGAGCACCCCATCCTTATCCAGAGGAGGGATGATCTAGTCTGCTACGCTTCTGACCTAGAAAATAAGTCTTTCAACATTTAATAAAGATAAGCCATGCATTTACTACTGCAACAAATTCAGTTGTCCAGTATTTTCACCTAAAAAATATCTTGGGGATTATTTGGTACATTTTATTGGGTTTCTAGAGCTACGGAAGTGGAAACAGCTCCCTGTGACACATCAATTTCAAGTGGGCAGCATTTTCAGATGCAGCTAGAAATGTGAAGCTTCTGGATTTTTTAGGGTATGTATAAATAGCATAAATAAGTCTTCAAGCTCTAGTCCTTGGAGACGACTAACTGAGAACTCAGGAAAATATGAGAATTTATTCAAGTGATATAAGTTACTCACAGGAAAAGTACTGTAATAATTTTTATATGGGTAATTATTTATATGGGTAATTAATTATATGGGTCATTAACACTAGAGGCAGAGTTCTGTGTATTTTATAACACGAACAAGAATCTTGAAGGCAGGCAGGTGATATCGCATATATTTAAGGTGTCCGTATATTCCATGTTTAGGGAAAGACTCCAAGCAAGTCAGCCTGGAGTTGACTTATAAAATGTCACTTAAAGGACATCCAGATGGCCAACAGACACATGAAAGGATGCTCAGCATCCCTCCTCATCAGGGAAATACAAATCAAAACCACACTGAGATACCACCTCACACCAGTCAGAGTGGCTAAAACGAGCAAATCAGAGAACTCTAGATGCTGGCGAGCATGTGGGGAAATGGGCACCCTCCTACACTGTTGGTGGGAATGTAAACTGGTACAGCCCCTCTGGAAAACAGTGTGGAGGTTCCTCAGGAAACTAACAATAGAACTCCCCTATGACCCAGCAAGAGCACTGCTAGGAATTTACCCAAGGGATACAGGAGTGCTGATGCATAGGAGCACATGTACCCCAATGTTCATAGCAGCACTCTCCACAATAGCTAAAACACGGAAAGAGGCTAAGTGTCCATCAACAGATGAATGGATCAGGAAGATGTGGTTTATCTATACCATGGAATACTACATGGCAATGACAAAGAATGAAATCTGGCCTTGTGTAGCAACATGGATGGACCCTAAGGGTGTTATGCTGACCGAAATAAGTCAGGCAGAGAAGGACAAATATCATATGTGTGCACGTATTGGAGGATTAGGAGGAACTTGATGGAGGAACAAGGGGGAGAAGAAGGGCGGAAATGGTGGGGGAAAGGGAGAGAGGTAAACTGTGAGAGACTCTTGAATGCTGACAAAAACTGAGGACTGATGGATGGGGGGGCGAGGGGGAGATGGGCATGGAGGAGGGCACTTGTGGGGATGAGCACTGAGTGTTATGTGGAAACTAATTTGACAATAAACTACTTGTAAAAAAAAAATAAATAAAATTCATAAAATAAAAAAAAATAAAAAAAATAAAATGTCACTTAAGATTTGAGCTACCTCTCCTTTCAAAAGCCATGACATCTTATTTTTAGAGAAAAATAATTTCGATGAAAAAAAGGAATAAAATTTTAGTGTGCCCAATCTATCCCAAGATATATAAATACAGCATACTTTAATATGGGAACTTGGCATTGACAGGTTATCAGACCCATTTTAGCCAGCCACTTTCACTCTGATAACAGTTATTGTTGGCAGAACTTGGCTTCCGCTTCCTACCCAGAGTTGCCTGTAGGTCACTTCCCACTGTCCACGGAGTAGCAATTTCCTGAAGGCTGGCTGCCAGCTAAGAGGCTATATGTCACTCCCAGGTAGTTCCTCTGAAGGGAAGCCTTTCTGCTTTCTGCTGCCCTGCCTCAGTTTCCCTTAGGCTCTGCTGCCCCCTCACCTAGCTTGCCAGAATGGGTTTGATTCAACGGCAACCCAGAAATTCCCTCTTCTGATCCTTCTAACTACTTGATTTTCAGGAGAGTTCCTAGATGATGCTGTTGAAGTATGGAAGACCTTAGTTGTACATTTTTTTTCTTAGGAAGAAAAAATTAGTTCCTTCTATATTTATGCTATACTTTAGTAATCAGTCAGCTCCCACATATTTCCAAGCTGTGTACTTCTAAAGACAACTTTTCCTGCCTTCAAACATGGTGTCAATGCAAAGAATTGAGACCGTTACCTGAGTGGATAGTTTTCAGCAGCAGCAATGTCATCAGACACTGGAAGATAGCTGTGCTGGGCAGGAAAAAACGAGTATATAGGAGGGTGTTCTGGGTCCCCAGATACACATTGCCACCCACTTAAGACACACCCTAAGCATATGCACACAAGCATACAAAAGGCATTCCTAGACGGGCAAAGATAGATTCACTCTAAGACACACACCACACGTTCAGCGAACAAAGCTCTAGAAAGAAGAGGGGAGAGAGAATGAGGAAGTGGGAATATATGAACAGGCAGGTTTCATCATTTGATTTCATTCGAACTTAAATGCATTGAACTGAATTCGTTGGAGAGGAGATGGTGAAAGTGACAGTGCTAGACCAAGGCGGCTAAAATTTGGGAGACCAAAACAGAGAGACCAAAAGGAGAAATCTGGGGAGCCCAAATAGGCCTCTATTTACTCAGGTAAGTTCACCAATAATCAGTTCAGTCTCCATGACTGCAGAGACCATCAGGAGAAGAGGTGATCCGACTTTTTAAAAATGTGAGCGCTTCCAGAAGTGTCCGGGCGCACAGTAAAAGACCCCAAACTGGTGCTGAATGCAATCGGGCACCGGTCCCAGATCTAAGGTGCTAGCGAGTTACAGACAGCAAGCCCGTTAAAAACCACAGGCAGAGCCTGAAAATCCTCGCCAACTTTCAGCTGTTGTATTGCATGGCATGAGATTAGCTTTTAAAGGTGAGAACTTCTTCGAGAAACTGTCAGCAAAACCTACAAGAAGAGCTGTATCTCCGAAGGAAGGAGATTTTTGTCTGCCGTGCACTGTTTCTGGCACCGCGTCCTCGCGCCACTCCGCACAAGGAGTCCCGAAGCTCCAGCCGCTGCCGCGTATCGGGCGTGCGCTCCTGGGTTCTCCACCCCAACTCCCACTCGGTACTCGGTGCTGAATTTTCCGAATCCCGGGAAGGGCGCTTTTGACAGAATCCGGAACCCGCTGCAGAAGTAGGCGCGCCGGGGAGCGCACATCTTGGTTCCACCAGCGCCCAGCGGCGCGCCATCAACCTCGGGTAGTACATTCCCGAGGCGCAGGGCATGGCTGGGCTCGTGGCTCCAGTCTGGATGACCGTCGGGGTCTTGACGCGCGCGGAGGCGCCGGCGGGCGCTCCTGGGGCTGCCCGCGCACTGAGCAGAGCCGGCGGCCCCGGGTTCCTGGGGCGCACTCCACTCGCCTGGCGGGCGCGCAATTGCGCGCGGAACTGCGCCGGCTTTCCGGATCCCTGCTGATCTTCCGCGCCGAGAACACTTTCACTGAGGGCTTTCAAAGGCCACCGATGCCGGTTTTCCGCAGGAGGGGGGCGCACCCAGCCCAAGGACGGAGGGAGGCTGTTGGCCCCACCGGAGAGGCGGATACCAGGGCCACCTCTGAAGTTCTGGGAGCGGAGATCACCTGAGCGGCAGAAAGAAGCCCTTCTCAAGGCCCCGCTGGCTGGTTTTGATTTTTGTTTTGTTTTTCTTTTTCCGAGCTCCAGGAAGGTCTCGTCTTTACCGGCCTCCTCACTCCAGAGACGAGGCTCTGTGCGTTGTCTTGGGCTCGGGCCTCCAAGCGCCCGGGCCCCTCCGGCCCACAGTTCGCCTCCACTTGGCCAAGGGTGGCCACGCAGAGCTGGAGATTCACGCGCTGAGCCCCACGCGGGTCGCCTTATGGGGCCTGACGTAGCCTCTGTGGCCAGAGGGGTCGGGACAGAACCGTCCGCTCCGTTTCCGCCGCTCAGGTGCAGCCCCAAGTGGCGCCTCGGACCCGGGCGCTCGCCCCTCTCTCGTCCTCTGTCGCAGGCCCGTCTGGCCCGCGAGGCTGCGTCTTCGCGGCCTCCCTGGAAGGCTGGCCTCTACCCGCACCATCACGTCGTCTCCGCCGCTGCCACTACGCGCACTCCCGCCACGTGTGCTGGCGACGAGGAGCCGGTAATACACACTCCAGAGACATTGTCTCATTTTATCCCGTTATGAGTCCATTTAAAGGAAGAGGAAGCGATTCGCTCAAAGTCACGCCGAATTTTATTTCCCGGAATTCCAGCCGAGGGCGCGGGGACTTGACAGCCCGGAGTTCTCTGAAGCCGGCGGGTCTCCGAGTGGCGGCGAGCGGCCGAGTTGCGCTTTGAGCGAAGCTCAGGGACCCCGCGCCCGCCCGGGGCAGGTGGAGGCCGGGCCCCGAGGCAGCACCTGCGCCACCGGCCGCGCAAGCCCGCCCCGCGTGGCCCACGCCGCTCGGAGAGGCCCTGGTGCGGTCAGGGCAGCGCGCCACGTCGGGACCGGAGCCTCGGAGCCGAGGCGGGTGTGCTCGGGAGCCCCGGAACCACCCGTGACCTCTGTCTAAACCCTTTACGCGCATTCTTTGGTTTAAATCTCACAACTTTGTGATGGAGTATTCACTTCCACTTTACAGATGGGGGCATCGAGGCACAGAGAAGTTGAATTATGTTTATCAAGGTCCTGAGTCAGTATTTGAGGGACCCGGGTTTGAAGGCAGACTTGCTACACTCCAGAGCCCAGGCATGTGTGGAGACGCTCTGGGCATGGTCACTGCCTCCCCAGTGGGACATCTCACTGATAAGAGAGTTCCCCTTTCGGATCGACAGATCTTTATTTTCTTTAAAAAAAATTTTTTAAAGTTTATTTTGAGAGAGAAGGACCGAGTGACCGCAATTAGGGTAGCAGTGTGTGTGGGGGGGTCGGGCAGGGAGGGAGAATCCCATGCAGTCTCTGAGCCGTCAACATCAGCCGGGCTCAGTCTTAATCTCAGGAACCTGGAGATCATGACCTGAGCCGCAACCAAGAGTCTGGACCCTTAACCGACTCAGCCACCCAGGCGCCCTTCTGTGGATCTCCCTTAATTTGGAGGGGAGTTAGGACTCAATTTCTTTCTTAAAAAAAAAAAACACAAAAAAAACAAAAAACAAAACAAAAGCAAAAGCAACAATGAAACAGAAACGAAGCCCTGCTGTCTCTTTGCAAAAGAAAATACTAGTAGCAATTCCTGGGAGTGAGCCAACGACCCCCAAGGGTGGGACTGCTCACATGCCCTTAGGCGCCCAGCCGAGAGAGGAACAGGGTGAGCCCCGAGACTAGAAGCCCACTGAGTCCGGGGTTGTTTGCCCCTAATACAAGACATTGGGGCTCCCGGGGTGGAGACCCAGCCAAAGCAACACTTCCTTCGGAAGAACCGCTGAGAGCGCCCTTGCCCCAGACCTCTGCTTTGGGAGGCAAGAAGAGACCTGGCCTTGGCCTTGGCCAGCGGGGAGTGTCTCCTTGGCTGCCGCCTGCACGGGATGGTCTGTCCGGGCTGCGTGCCCGTCAGCACTAGCCAGCGGCACTTAGCACCCCCCATGCCCCTGGGCTATACCGCCTGAGAAATCCGTGTTCAGTGGTGACACAAGGTAAAAAATGAAACAAACCCACACCGAACATTCGCTAGCTGCTATCCACTGCCCCAACCTCAAGCCCAATGCAGTACTTCTTAATTGCTCCTTTTCCCCTGGTTAGTAACCCCCCCAAAAAAAGTGCTGCTTTAATTTTTTAAGTGAAATGGAATCAGAGTGGGAAAAGAAAGGTTTGAGACAAAGCGAGAGAAATCGGTTTGCGTCTGTTTCCCGTGTTATCCGTATTTATTCATCGTTTTCCGCAAACACCACCGAACACAAGGCCCAGACGCTGAAACAAGCAGCTGACCTGTTAGGCAATTTTAACAGTTTAAATAAAAATAATCGGTTTTCAAACTCCCCAACCACATATATTTTCATCCTTTCTAGAGATGCGGAAATCAAGGGGCTCCTCGGAGTGTTTTCAAGGTGGGTGGGGCCAGGCTGCTTCCCTTTCCTGTTAACTAACTCCCTTGCCCTTCTGGGACTAGGAAGTAAATCCACATCCTAAATAGAAAGCTCCAAGTATCTTCAGCTGTAGTTCAGGGGCCATCTTCCTCCCCCAGTCCCTCGCTCTAGGCCCACCTCCACCCGCCCCGGTGCCAAGCGCTGGACAGACTGCATGGACGGGACTCCTGCACCCTCACACCCAGCCACCCGCGCAGGATGTTCTGTTCTCTTCTTCGCAGGAAAGAGATGCAGATGGAAAGGGATGGATGAGCTGGTGAAGTACGTGGCTCTACTAAAAGGGTTTTGTAAAAGTAAGAGGACGTTGGGGAGGAGGAAGAGGAAGAGGCGGAAGGATCATTCTAATCCACGGGCATCAATTTCACTGGGTCTTTGAAACCTTAGACATTTCCTTTCAATTATTTCTCAGCATTAAGGCGGAAGCCCAAGTAAAAGGCACTCCATCCAGCCTGCCTGCAGTGTGTTGGGCGCACTCCAACGTGTAGTTTCTGTTGTTGGTTTTTTCCTTGAGCTGGTTTCTCTAAAGAGGTCCACGGTTCTGGAGCGCTAGGACTTGCCCAGCAGCGGCAGATGTCGCCAATCCAACAATGTCACCGGAAGGAAGAGGCTCCAGATATTACAGAAAACCTCTCTTTCCTTCCGAAGGTCCGCCAGCATCTCCCCAAGGCGCGTCGGTGGGCACAGGCACCCGAGACCGGCAGTTCTCCCCTTCCACCTGGGGCGGCCCCCCTGGGTTCCGGATCCCTGTGAGCGGCCAGGGCTGGTGGCCCACACCCAGGGTCCTGCTGCCTCCCCCTTCTTTACCCAGAGGTCGAAGCCTCCCGGCAAGGAGGAGCCCCGTGTCTCACCGGGGTTCCCGCGGGCGCAGGGGCGCGACGCTGGAAGGCGGCGGCGACGCGCTGAGGCCGGGCGGCAGCCGGCCTTCGCGCGCGGCGGCGGGGACGGCGGGGACGGCGGGGACGGCGGGGGGCGGCGGCGCCAGCAGCTCGTCCCCCGAGGTCACGGCGCAGTCCTGCTCGGGCTCCGCGTCGTCGCCACCCCCGACCGCCGCCCCGCAGCTGCGCTTCTTGTCCTCCTCCTTTTTCCATTTCATGCGGCGGTTCTGGAACCAGATCTTGATGTGTCTCTCGGTCAAGTTCAGCATGACGGCCAGCTCCACCCTGCGCGGCCTCGAGATGTATTTGTTGAATAGAAACTCCTTCTCCAGCTCCAGCAGCTGCGCGCGGGTGTAGGCGGTGCGTGTCCGTTTGTTTTCTTCTGGCTCCGCAACGTAGGCGCCGCCTGTGGGCGACAGGGCACGTGAGAGCGGCCCACGACCCCGGCCCCACCCACGAAGCCCACACTTGAGCCCCAATCCCGGGAGCCCCAGCCTCAGTCTGGAGCCCCAACTCCCATCCCGGAGCGCGGCTCCCGCGCCGTCTCCAGAACTGCCCTGGCCCTGGAGGTCAGAGGGGTGCGGGCTCTCAGGCTCTCTCTGGAGCCGGCCATGAACCTGGTTCTTCGGTGGGTTCCCTTGGCCAGTGTTTGGGTTGACGTCACTGATTAAAACGCCCACGATAGTTATCTAACCTACTCCATTCTACGAAGGCAATAAAATGCCTTTAATATAGGCCTTAGAAAACAACCCACGGCTTTCTGATGCTCCCCCTCGGTAAGAATACCTTTCAGATCACTACCCACTTCACACACGGACCTAGAACGGACCCAGAAACATTGCAGGACATGAAACCCGTCAACCTTTATCACATATGCTATATTTAATTTTTCCTATTGTTTACTTTTTTTTTTTTTTTAAAAGTTTCAGCCCAGTTCATTGATTTCATGGTCAACTTACAAGTCCAGCCTTCAGTGTGAAAAACCTTGAGCTCATAAAACCCCTGATCTTTTGACATATATTGTTATATATGACTATTATCTAATAGTAATATTGTTACAATCATTCCCAACGCAAGAGCAGGTAAATTCTACAACTGTTTTCACCTCTGCCGGGCCCTTGCCCTGGAGGTGGAGGGAAACCATTCTGGGGCCCCGAGGAACGTCCCTGTCAGCCTGGCCTCTGTGTTCTGGGCCCCAAATGCTGGGAAAGGTGAGGGGAGCCTCAGGGTCCCACTGGGAGGAGAGAACCTTCCAGTGGAAGGGGTAGCGGTGGAGTCAGACCTCCTGGTCCGGGCCCAGGGAAGCAGCCGCTGGCCCGCGGGCCGCTGTTGGCCGCTGGGCCCCAGGTCCTGAACTGTTCCTTTTTCTGCCAGATACCGACTGCACCCCCAGCCGCAAACTTCATCGTAGCTGTTTTACGACGCGCTCTGGGAAGAGGCCTAACTCTGCTGGTCTAAGGGCAGAGGCTAGGATATTTCTCCTGTGACTGTTAGGAAGCCTTAGGGAATTGAAAACTCTAGTGTGTCTGCTTGGAGGGGAGAAGGTTTATTAGGTGAACTAGACCCCTGTCCCCCAGGCCAAAAGGAGGCGCCCAGACCCAAAGCAGAGGTTTGGGCCGAGTCAGCAGAGAAGTCCTACCCCTTGGGGACTCTGGAAGCTTTCTTTGGGGTAGGAGAGAAGAGACGGGGTCTTAGGGGAACGCTTCACAAAGGCGTCTGAGGTTCTTACATTCAATCCATAATCTCTGGGGGCCCTGGGGGTCTTCCCAGGGCTTCACCGAGGTGGCAGGGTCCACCACCCCAGGAGACCTATGTCCCGCCGGCTTGGCAGAGGATTCAGGACGGTGGTGTTACTTGAGAAGATATCAAGAGCCCTCCTCCCCTCCACCCCCCGCCGGGTCTGCGTCCTTTCCCTAAGGCTCAGGGAGAGCCTGCCAGCAAGGCTGATGCAATTCATTTTTCAGGTCGTTTTCACAAGTTCCTACAGTATTGTGATTAGTATTCACGTCTGTACAACAGATGAAAACCCCTTTGGTCACTTTACTCGTCCCGGGCGTTTGAAACCCCACAGGAGCGGACAGGCCAGTTCACACCCCCTTGAAGCTCTGCTCCTTGAAGAGTTTCCGGGGAGGACCTCGAGGTCGCAGCGGCATCCCAAGGACAGCTTCCAGGCGAGGTGGGGGATCGGCCCCTTCTCCCCGGGCTGAGCGGGCAGCGGGTCAGAAAGCTCCGGCAAAACGCCTTTCCGGACCCTCCACCGCGCAGGGCGTCAGTTACCCTCGCAGGGTTTCCCTCCCCGCAGGGCAAGGCGGCCGATTCCCCGGAGCGCGTCGGTCCGGCTCCCAGGGTCCGCCCGAGCCCGGGCTCCCGCAGAGCGGGTGGCACCCTGGGGGGGGAGGGAAGTTACCCCGCTTTAGAACGCCTCCTTCGGGGCCTCGCTCCCCCCAGAAGCTGCAAGACCCGGCGGGGAAGGTGGGCAACGCGCGTCCGTAGGTCCCACCTTGGTCGGAAGACGTGGTCCTCCCGCCTCCCAAGAATCGCGGGCCTCGGCGGCCGCCGCGCAAGTCCGCAGAGCGCCCCTGGGCCCGCGCGGCGCGGCGGGTGGGAGCGCTGCAGCCAGGTGGGCCCCGTCCTGCCCCCGACCCGCCGGGCCCTCGCCGCTCCGCCCTCGCGAAGAAGTGAATAAGGGAGAGGCGAGCCCCGGGGACCCCCGGCGAGCCCGGACCCCCACGGAGCTCCGCTGCGCCGCGCGGGGGCCTGCGTCTGGCACGGGGACGGGCGGACGCGGCGCCAGCGCGAGCCTCCTTCCCCCTAACCCCCCGGCCGCTGGGAGGAAAGGCGAAGTCAACTATGCGCGTGCAGGGGGGCCGGACGCGGTCACGGGGTGCAGCGGCGCGCAGGCCGCGCGGGAACCCGCCGCCGCGCTCCTGGAGCGAGGGGCGCGGGGGCTGCTCCGCGTCGTCGCCTCCGGGCTCCCGGAAGACCCTTCCGCGACACGCCGGGCGCCTAGGGGGCCGCGGGGACCCGGGGCTGGCGCCTCCCTGGCACGGTTGTGGCCAAGAGCGCAGTCCTTCTTCAAGTGTGCTTGCTGGGAAGCGGCGCGGCGGGACCTCCGTGGAACGTTTCTGTTTGTTCGGAAGTGAACTAGCGTCGAGGACGCCCGCCTCCAGGCGCAGCGGCCCGGCCTCCGCCTTGCGGTGAGTCCCCCCTTCCCCTCCCCTCCCCTCAGCTTTGCAGGCCTGACTGCAGCTTGTGTTCCCCGCTTTCCTGCATCCCCTGAGTGCCCCCCGCCCCGAGACCGCCTGTCACCTCTGATGACGCCTCCCCGATGGGCCCAAGGCCGCCGGGGCCCAGGACTCCGAAGGCGCGCTCCGGGCCCGGGACGCGAGCACCCCAGTGCCTGGCTCGGCCTCCTAGGCGCGCCCGCCGTGCAGTCCCGGCCCCGTGGATCCCTCCGGGGGAGGAGGCTCGGAAGGGGTCCTAAGCCTGGGGCGTGGCCAGGCCTTGACTCTTTGGGGGGTGCAGGGTGCTGAAGTTCAGCGTCCAGGGGAGGAAGGGTTTAAGCCCCCAGGAGGAGCGCTGGGTGGAAAAGACGCTCCAGATGGGACCAGAAAGGCGCTTCCGTGCAGGATCGCCGCGTGGGCTCCCAGTGTGGTTCAGTCCGACCCCGGGTTGTCCGGAGCGGCCGGGAACGCGAAGCGGTAGAGGGTCCTGGGGAAGCCTTGAGGGCAGGGGCAGCTGGCACGAGAGGCGGTGAGGACTACGGGGTGTGGGAGGCCAGACCTACCTGCCCAGTGGCCTTTCCACGCGTGAGCCTTGGTAGACTTCATCCACGGGAAGGGCGGCTGCACGCGGCCGGGCTCCTCCAGGGCGCCCGGCTCGGCGCCATCCGGGAAGGGCCCGGCGGGCGGGTGGGGGAGCGCGAGCTGAGCTGGGAGATGGTGGTGGAGGTGCGCCATCGCTGCGTCGTCGGCGAGAGGGGGCACCTCGTACGGGGAGATGTCCGGGGGGCTGCCCTGCTCCAGCGCGCCCAGGGGCCCCGGGAAGGGCGGCGGCGGCGGCGGCTGGCGGCCCATGTACAGGCACGCCGGGGGGCTGGCGCTGAACTCCGGCGCGGGGCCCCGCTGGTACGCGCAGGGGTCCTTGTACAGCTGCGTGGCTGCGAAGTACTGCTCCTCGCCGCCGTTCATGGCTGCGGCGCGGGGTCGGAGCTGGCGGCCCTCCCGCTCCCGGCGCCGCCCCTGCTGCCTTTGACAGCTCCGCGCCGCGCCGCGAGGGCACCCGCCACCCGCGGCGCCGGGCGGGCCGGCCGCCGCGCCATAGGCTCCGCCGCGCCCCACGTGGCTCAGCCTGGGGCCGTTATTGGCCTGGCCGACTGCTTTAAGAAGCGAGGCCCAGGTACCCCAGGGCACCTGCATTTGTTTCCATTTTCTCTCTCAGCTGAGTTTACCGCACACGCCCTGTACGCGCAGCCGGTACTGCGGTCTAAAGCGGAGCACTCGTGAAAGTGTTAGAACTTAACGTTCAACCACAGAATGCATTTTCATCATATTTTGAGTGGCCTGTTCTCCTTCTCTTTGCTAATATACACAGCACATGAGTTCATTAATACAATTTATAAATATACATATACCGAGGTTGTGCATTTAAACTTTTTTTTAACGGTTAGGGAATGCGGTGTTTTTTTTTTTTTTTTAAGCTTGCAAACACTAGCTCTGTAGGAAGCAGCTGGTCTTCTATCTTACTTGGGAAATTTGTAGCAAGATCACAATGATGTCAGTGAACTAACGCATAAAGACCAGCGTTCGTTGTATGTTTTTACACTCGGGGGACTTCTGGAGAAGTCTGTAACTTCAGAAGTGATCGCAGTGGTTTTTCATTTTATTTAATTGAAGGGCATTATTCATTTTGATCTGGGGAAATTGGGGTTCATTCGACCAGCTCAGTGCAGTTTCCTAATGTGGCCAGGGGGACAGGATTAGCGTCCCCTCCTGTGGCTGGGAGGAGGGGACGGGCTTGGCACGGGTTTCCAGATCCCTGATATCTTCCTACGGATCCTGAGACCCAGTCCCAGGAAGAAGGCCTGTACTTCTGCGTCGGACTGAAGCAAGGCTGTGCTTCAACAGAGGAGGGAAATGTTTAGAAAAGAATTAAAAGCTCTGCATTTTAATGACAGCGTCAGGCTGTGGCTTCCACTGGTTGGGCCATTTCTGGGTATTCTGGGGTCCTCACTTAGAGACGGTATTTTCCGACCAGATGAGGCGGACGGACTGTCTCCGGGTCGGGGTGGTGCGCAAGCCCTGGCCTGAGCATGACCGGCGCAGCCGACACACTTGCCCGGGCGTCCTGGGTGGGCTTGGACGGGTCCTACCGAAAGGACCCCTTTCCTCGAACCAACACGGAGGGTTTTAGAAACCTGGACACATTTGCAGAACAGCCTTGGCAAGAAGGAACGTGAACCTCAATGACCCAGTAAGAGAAATCACTGCCATCTGACTTCCCTAAACCACAGACTGTATCCAGCCTTTCACCAGGTAGATTTTAATGCGTTTTCTCCTTGTGGAAATACCTGTTTTAAATGCGTACGGATTGAATGCACTCCTCAAATCAAAAAGCAAAAGCCAGTTGGGAATTTGGACTTCCTTGCAGATACCCTGCAGCGCGCGATGCTGGTGCGGTGTCAGGAGCGCGTTCAGAAGGGAGCTGGGCCCGGGAGGTCGCGCCCGGCCAGCTCTCCGGGAAGGGGGGCTGGGGGCGGCTGGTGGGTGTGTGTTGGGGGGGGAGGTCTGGCCATTTCTTCAGGGAAAAGGGCCACCTGCGGGCCTAGGGCCGGGGAGGGTAAGGCGGTGGGACCCGCGCGCCTAATCTCTGCGCGTCCTCGTCAATAAAGTCCATTGTTCGCAGCGGCCGCGGAGGACCAGGCGCTATCACCTGCCGCGAGTGACCGCATCGATCAGCAGGCAGGCCCGAGGGGGGTGCCTGGCCGGGCGTGTTGACCCTCGGAGATAATCTGCCAAGCCGCCCAGGGTTGACTTGGCGACGCGGTTATGAGTGGCGGCAGCTCCGCTTGGGACAAAGATCGTCTACCTCCCCCTTCGTCTCCTCCTCCTCCACACCCTCTTCTCCTCTCCCCTCCTCCTCAGTTACCCCCTTTACTCCTGACTGAGTCCGCAGACCCCCCCTTCTCCTCCTCCCCTGCTCCCCGCCTCGCCTGCCACCCCCGACCCAGAGTGTTTATTTTGCACTTCTCGTCTAATTGCACATTTCTGTAAATTGGTCTCCATTTCGATGCTTCATTTGCTCACATTTGATATTTTTGCTCGGCCCTGCAGAAAGAAAAGAGACGCTCAGCAGAAAGCAAACCCGTGCGTCGAGCTGCATGGCAACACACACACACACACACACACACACACACACACACACACACACACACATACACCCCAGAACCTGGGGCTGAACAAAAACTTGCGGGGGGGATTGGGGGGTGGGGTGGTGCTGAAGGTGATCAATGGAGGCGCCTGCTCGCTTTCACAATTAGCATTTTCTGCGGCTCGTGGCCCAGGAAACAAAAGTCCAAAAGCCATTTCTTAGGGTGATTATTATTAGCTGGGACAAAGCTAACAGAGTTTTGGGATTGGCTACTTATGACGTCCCTATCATAACCCATATAGAAAACGCACCCCGCACAACCCTCCGCGAGCACGAGCGCTGCTGTGTTTCTTCTGTGGCTATAGCTCGGGGTATCATAAAACCCGCCAGGTCCATTACAGGTGAAATGCGTTTCCGCTCTGAATCCCCGCTGATCCCTGCGCCCCTGTCGCCTCGCACAGGCCCGGGGAGCGGGAGCGATACCAAGCCATTAGGCGAGCGCCTTCCCGAGCCATTTAACAGCAGCTCTTATGGATAAATAAACAAAAAAGGCTGTAAACCAATTATAGTGTGGACAGTGAAAAAGTCGTTTATTAGCAGGACGTCCTGATAGGCCCTCGCAGATAGTGGAGGTCCTCGCCTGCCTTCTTTCCCCTTTCCCTTCTGGAGATAGTTTGCGCCCTGAAGAACACAGCTTACCATGTTCCTGGTCAGTAGCTGCCTCTTCTGAGCATGCCAACGGCTGAAACTGACTTGGTGATAAGAATTTTTAAGCCACTGTATTCTACTACTAAGGGGGAAAAAAATAATAGATGAACCTTGCTCGACTCCAGAGATGTGTCCATAATGAATGTGTGTGGGATTTAATGTATCAGGGCATATTTGTTTTTATAATGAACTTGCTGTTAAAAATCAAAATTAAACTATATCCCGAGTGGAAACGATAAAGCGAACGATGTGATTGATGTCTGTAATGAGAATACTCTTTCCATAACTTACTTGGAACTTTTGTACATTCACCTTTACTTCGGGGACTGCTTATGCTGGTTTTTATTCCTCCAAGGTGAATCCTTTTCCCTCCTCCTTCTACTCCAGGATTTCGCCAGAGTCTGGTACCTGGGTCTGAGAGGGCCAAGGAAAACTTTGTTCAGAACAAAGAATCTCAGACTTTGAATCAAAGTTTGCCCCATGCATTCGTGGGGGCAAACCAGCAACCTGTAGAGTTGAAATTATTTCCCAGAAAATTCAGCACCAGTCCCCATGGTGTAGATAAGTGCAGCCTGAAAATGTAACTTAATAGGACAATTGTCTTGTTCTCTGCCTCGCTGGCTGCCCTTAGTGGGAGAGAGGAGTGGAAGGGAGCAGTATGGCAGACTCGATGCGCCCCAGGACTGTGGGCTGCTCGGTCACCGGTCACCGCGGTCACCGCGGTCACCGCAGGCGACTTGGGGCTTTCTCCCAGGAGCAGCACAGGCAAACACCAGCCATTCCTCGAGTTTCTGTTTAATCCTTCAGAGGCCCCGGTTTACTTTGCAGCTGAAAGGAAAAGTGTGAAAGGAAGTTGGGACTCCAAAGCGTCCAAGCCGCCCCCCCTTTCTCTCCCCCCCCATCCCCGTGGCCCACCCTTGCAGTTCCCAGCCTTCTGACTGGCTCTCCCCCAGCTTCCCACCTCTGCCCTACCATCTAAATATTCAGTCTCCCCAAACCCCAGCCCTTGCCTTCATTCTCTTCTTCTCCTGGATAACCAGCTTCTTGCTTTCATTGAAATCCCCCACCTTTTTTTTTTTTGCCCTCCACCTCCCTCTCATCACTGTTTCCTGTGACTAATCCTTTGTTCTCCTGGGAACCTTTCCTTACCTCCAGGAGCCCAAAGGAGGCTTGACCCACATTTCCTGGTCATTCCAGCCTCCTTCCTGAACCATCCCGCCTTTCACATGGTTTATTAGTTAGAAGGACAAATCTTTTCCACAATATCTCATAATCAAACAACTACCTAGCTTCTTCTCTGTGCATGTCCGCAAACTCTTTGGGTCACAGAAACTCAATAGAAGTATGTTCTGGCTTTGCTGTACCATGGAAAATTTAACGGCTGCATATACCCATCTTCCGGATTGGCCCTCCGCCCTGCACAAGCTGGGTGTTCCTTGGCAAGTTATGTAACTCTACTAAGCCTTTCTGTCCTTATTTGTAGAATAGGAACAAAGGAGTATCTCATAAAGTATATCCTTTGTATATAGTTATAATCACAGCAGGCACAGGGTGCCAGGTTCTGTTTCAAGTATTTTGCATATGTTAATCCTCACTAAAATCCCATGAGGGAAGTCCCATTATTCTCATTTTTTTTTTTCTGTGCAGGAAACTGACGCCTAGAGCCTGTCCAGAATCACACAGCCTAGATCCAAGCTGAGGAAGTCTGGCTTGAGAATGCATTCTCTTGGATGTGGCCCTCCACGGTGTTGCGATAGAGTTGACAATCAAGAAATTTAAAAAATTCTCTCTGTGAGAATTCGTCGAGGCAAAAGGCCTAATGTTCCTGGCTCTTCCGGGCACTGAACAAAATGCTCCTTCTTCTCTTCCTTTCTCCTCTAGCTTTGCTTTCAATGCATCTCCAGGTATTTAAGTATTGGTCATTACCGCATCCAAAAGATTGCAAAGCTGTTACAACGAGTCCATGTTTAAGGACATGGTAGACCTAGAAAAGGTATATTCAGAAACACCTTGTGTTTTAAGGGAATATACCCCAAAGTGGGGTCCTGCTTTAAGTGAGTAGGGGAGGTGGGGGAACACCGGATGGCACTTGTTTCTGCTTGAGCTCTGAATACACCACGGAGAGAGAAACAAGTATGAGGTTCCAGGAAAGCCCTGAACAGAAGACTTGAAGGGGGTGAACGAATCACAGGTAAATATACAGTAGACGCGGAATCCAGCATTGAAGCAGTGTCTTGGAGCCAGTGGCCATTCCCCCACCGTATCTTCCATGGTCCTTCCATTTCCAGGTTGGAGATGAAACTGTTAACATAAACTCAGAGGAAACCCTTAGATGGCTGGGAGAGAAGGGAGCAATTCTCATGTCTGGGTCAGAGCAGTTCTGGAATCCTCCATTCTTGCGTTCTCCAGATCACAAAGTGGTACTGAGCAACCCTGGTCTTCTTTGTAAGGACACAGAAACTCCCCCCGTCAAAGTGATTCCTCTGCATGAACCCTGAATCTAAGACCCACACACAAGTGCTGAAATCAGAAATCAGTGGGCATTAAAGCAGGGGAGTCAGCTCTGTCTAGAGCCCGTGTATTCCATCTCTTGCAGTGATGATAGTAAAAGCAAATTGTTTGTGGTCTCAAATACACTGAATTTTCCCATTAGTAATTCTTCCTATGGTAGATCTGCCTTATCCGGTATTGTGGCAACAGAAGCTGTATTTGAATACATTTGCTTTGTGTATTTTCTCTAGTCACATATTGCTATTCATGTTGAGGCAAATCCCACAATGGTACAGATTTCTACGAAGCAATAACACAACAGAGATTCATAGGGGAGTGTTTCTGGAAGTGTGATCATGAACCATGTATATTGAAATGGGATGCTTATCAAACGCAAGCAGCCTAATCCCAGACCTGCTGAGTGACCTTACGTGTGGGGGCGGTGGGACTTGAGAATTGGCACTGTTAACACCCCCGAGGTCATTCTGAAGCACACTGAGTTGAGGACAACAGCAGGAAGCAAACACCTGAGCTATAGTTTATTTGATACACGGACATTTGTAGATGGTCTCAAAAGACAAGCACTCTCCAAGTGCTTTCTTGCACTTGAACATTCCAAGGACATTCGAATGAAAACACGCCGCCACATCCTAAGGCTGTTGTGACATTTAAATAGAGGAAAATGTATGGGGAAATGTCTTAGTCCATGCAGGAAGCATGTTGTTTGAATCTCTACATGGGCAAGCCACATGTAAATCCCGGGCATGTTCGGATTTTCCTTTCCTTCTCACACATCCACTCTTGCTTTCTGTGGCTAAAGATTTAGAAAGGTGCAGCATGATCTTATTTTATTATTGTGCCTCTCCCCCGGAGCTCTTCGGAAACAGCGGGACTCTCCTCGGGATGTTAATGTGGCTCCAGTGTGGGCTCAGCAAAGTCTCTTCCAGCCACGGCCACAGTAGCTAACACATAAGGGCAAATAAAAGGAGGCAATAAAACCAAAGCAAATTGATTCATCTCCAGGCAGTACCATTATAACTTGTGTCTTAATGCCATATTCTCTCTACACTGAACATGACCAAATAGCTTCCTTTAAAGGTAAGTGAATTTTATATAATTTGTGGCTAATTCCATTTCATTCTGCCCACATGAGCATGTGATAAGGGAATGTTAAACTGGTTAGCAACAACAGACTAAAAGGGGGCAGTCAGGAGGAGGCCAATATTTGATTTCCAAGTGGTCTGGCTGAGCGCTGAGAAATCCAGATTACTATGAGTGTGTTGGTTTCTTGGTTATTTGCTTTCTGCGCTCCTAGCTCCTGAGTAAAGGGCAGTGAGAAAACACTGGGATCCCATCTGTCACAATGAGGCTAGTTACAACAAAAATAACAACTCCTTTTTATAAAATCATTCTTGGTCTGACAAACTCCCTTTGGACTGCAGGGAATCAGGAAGAGTAAAAATAATAGAATCAATAACAACTTTGTTATCTAGTAACTTAAACAACCCTTGCCTGCTGGGATGGCAGAACAGGCTTTCTTATCTTGGAAACAGGAAAACTTTCTGGATAGTAAATTATTTTTTACAGAATGTTTCTAACCAGATTAGGTGTCTAGAGAAAGTGCCTAAGGGAGGAACCATGCCAAATTCTAGTCACTGAGACACGGTATTTGAAAACATGAGAAAGAATTTGGGTCTTTAAATCTAATATGAATTATTCCTCCTTTTTATTTAAGAAAACATCAACCATTGTACAATTATTGGAATACTGAGTGTACTCAATTAGAAAAGTAGAAAAATAAATGGGAAATTTTCATTTAAATGTCTGGATCATCTGGCCAACTTGATTTTTGCTCCTGTGTTAGTACTTGCCTACATTAGCACTTGCCCCATGCTGTGGTCTTCTAAGAGCTTTTGTTATCCATACTTAAGTCTTCAGAGTCAGGAAGTGTCTCTATGGAGTGATCTGTCTATCTGACTGTAGGGACTGGGCCTGGTTTGATTTGGGTGTTCCCTGTTGATTTCTTTGCATGTAAATAGTGATGACTCAGTTCAAGAGTTACGGAATACATCTTGGTTTGAAGAGAACCATCTCCCCCATGGTGCAAGTGTTCAAAACAGCAGCTAACTGGATAGTTCACACCACAGAGATGATCTGACCTGGTTCATTCAGATACTTGAAGGAAAAGGAGAGGCTGAGAGGCTTCCATGATCAAGTTAGTCTGTTTTTACTGCTTCCATTCACATCCAAGTTCCTCACTGGTGTGCTGATGCTTTAGTACAGACCTACTCATTTCACATTTCTTTGTCCCTCCAACACCTTATATGGGATATCCTTAAAGCCTGAACACAGACGACTATACATAACATTTTGTATTCCATGTATACAAGATAAAATAGTATCTATGCACCCCAGACTTTATAGACAGCCTGTATATAAATTGACCTATTTTTTATCGGTTTTCTTGCAGAAGAGGCACATGGGGGCCTAACGTTACATTTAGGGGAAGAAAACTTTTTCTCTTTTTACTAATGCTGTACTGCAAAACATAATCAATCAGCGTTGTCTGCTTCATTTACAAAGCAATTTATTAGACTCTGCCAACATGGTCACAGTCAACCCTTGACGTTTCTAAAAGTTGGAGTTAGAGATTGCTATGAATCCAGATAAACAGCACTGTTTTCTTACCTTCCCAGCAAATTTCGACAGGCGATAACAAAAAGGCAAACACAAGTCTCTAACCCCTAGCCTGGTGTTATCTGTCTCTTGGCCTGTAATTACACAGGATTTGGAGTTTTCTCAAGAGAGTGGAGTGACACTGTTTACCTTTTTGTATTTATATGACCAGTAGCCAAGCTTAACAACTAGGGAAATTCAGTAAAGAACAATACTGATTGGGAAAGAGTCAAGTTTCTTCTGTTTCTCCTGCTGCATTTCTGAATGAACCTCTTCCCTGCAAGCCATGGGACCATTTTTGAAGGGAATACTGATCTGATTCTATCTAGTATTTATAATATTCGAAGACTTTTGTTCTGATTGTTGCTTGAAATGAGGGGAGAAAAGAACCAGAGATGGTTTATGTACATTTTAGCTGAAAAAAAAAATAAGTTGACATAGTTAAGTGGTGTTTTAACAGAGTGTTTTGTTTTGTTTTGTTTTGAAGGGCAGTGGAATGGTCTTGAGAAGTAGGTAGGCACGTGGTCTGTCTTGTTCCTCATTCCGCATCTAATTCGAGCTCCCTTTTTTCAAAACATTTGTTCACCTTCTAAAAAATCCCCAATAAGGGCAATAGAAGTAATTAGCAATTTAGTACCAAATTTTGCACAAAACTCTCTTACCTGTCAAATTACTAGATACTTCAAACATTTCAACTCCTTTCTCTTACCCTTTCCATCCACAAGGAGCCCTGAAACATGTGTTTATGTTATGGAGTCATTATAATTCTTTCTCACTTGGTGTCTGGAATGAGAATATTGTACTGTAATATACGTAAGCAAAGATACTAAAGCCATAGTTCTGATTTTGTTGTTTTAGTCAAGGAGCTCTTTTGGATTGTAATGAATTCTAGGAGTCATTTCCCTAGAAAAATGCACAAATGTGTAAGAACACAAAACTCTGCATGAGATTTTGGGAAATTCATTGCCTGCCGCCTCCTTAGCTTATCCATGTCCACCTTCAAGTACAAGGTTTACCTAGAGTTGATCTATGCCCAACTTGAGATTTTCACCTCTACTTCTGGATTTGGGGCTGATGGTTCTGCAGCTTTACCAAAGTTGCTGGTAAATATTCACAATGTTCATTGTTTATTTGACTGGGTATTCATGCTATATGTGGAGGACTTACACACTGGATAGTTATTGCCCAACTATCTAACTGTATTCGCTTGCTCCACAAGGATAATAAGCATGATGTAGTCAAATGGTGAGTTTGGAACAGGTGAAATTATACTTCTAAGATTATTAGAAATTCGCAGACTTTCAGATGCATTGAACTATGACATTGATCTTTTGCCATAAATGGTAGCTTGTTCTTCTCCTTCTCCTTTCAATAAACTCTTATTCAAGTATCTACTCTGTGCTAGGCATGGTGGCAGGTTTTGGGGATATAACACAATAAGACTTGCTCCCTATGCTGGAGGCCTTCCGTTCTATTGGGGGGAAGGAAGCATGCACATCAACAGACACATGCATACCAAAGAACTCCAGATGCCCTGAAAATGCAGCTTTTCTACCTCTTGTTTGAAGCCTGTGAACACGTGAGCCACCTAGAGACAATCTGGCTTTCCCTTGTGGTCCATTTTCAGTTATTTCTTGAAAGCAGATTGGGTATGGTCTGGCTTCATCACTTACCAGCAGTTTGACTTTGGACTTTCAGTTGACCAGCGTTTCAAATTTCTCATCTACTGAATGGCAGCTTGGTGAGTGGTTAAAAGCATGGCTCTGGAGCAGGACTGCATCACAACTCACTAGTTGTGTGACCTTGGGGAACTTCCTTAACCTCTCTGTGCCTTAGTTTCCTCTTCTGTGAAATGGGAATCATGATAATACCTACCACAGAGAGTTGTATCTATGAGTTATGGGATATATGTGGGAAACACTCTGAAAAGAACACATATATAGAGTACCTAGCTCTTCATTCATTCATTCATTCATTCGTTCATTCATCATTCATTCTTATTTAATACATACTTACAGAGTGTCTAACACTCTGTGTTAGGTATAGGGGATGCCATAATAAAGAGAAGGTCTCTGCCTCTAGTCTAGTAGGGAAGTCAGGCAGTGAGAGAGGAAATGTATTTATTTATTAATATAATTTATTGTCAAATTGACAATATATTGACAAATATAGCGTGCACCTGTCTTGGGGGGGGTAGAGGAAATTTAAATGCCCTGATGAGATCTCTGTGACAGAGACAAATGTAGGCTGTCATGGGGAACGCCTTAGCGAGGGCACATGCCCCAATCTCAGGATGCTTTCCTTCCTGCTTTATTAATCCCCTAGCTGAGGCACACACCTTCAGCTCCTTCAGGATTTTTCTCATGTTTTATGTTGTTTTTGTTTTAAGAAATGTTAAAGAAAATTTAATTACATTAAAAAACACATAACATGAAACTTACACTTTACACACTTCTAAGAGTACAGTTTAATAGTGTTAAGTACAAAAAATAAAAATAAAAAAAATAGTGTTAAGTACATTCACGTTATTGTGTAACCCAACCTCCAGACCTTTTCATTTTGCAGAACTGAAGCCCTGTACTCACTGAATGTCATCTCCCAGTTGCTCTCTCCTCCTAGTTGCTGGCAGTACCTCCCAGGGTTTTATACTTTTCACGCATGTTCTACATCACCTTAATGATGAAGTTTTGTCATTATAGTCACTGTCAAGAAGATAATTGTTTACTATCCTGGGTTTCAGCTGGCTGAAGACATTCCTCTAAAATGATTCTGCGTTTTTTCCTGTTGCTACTGCTGTTTTCTGAAATTCTCTGAATCCGTGAACTTTGTTTCTTCTAGAAAAGAAATTGCTGTAAATTGAACAATATTCTGGGACTAGACCTGTTTATCACTGGGCTAATGGCATTGACCAAGTGTTCATTGATGGCTCATCCCTGGGCTCATCTCCGTAGGAAGATACTAAGGAAGTGGGGAGTAGTGAAAAACGTGTTTCACATGAGTTAAAACAAGGGAGTGAGGAAGCACCGCACCTACACACGTGTTAGATATATTTGAGTGCGCAGCTTTATACACTATGTTTCTCGATCAGGATGAGAACTTTATTTTGGGAACATGACTATGGCAACATATAGTATGGGCAAATCCAGAATATGACTAAACTAGTTACACCAGGTCAGAAGCTGTTAAAGAGAAGTTGAAGTATGAGAACCGTGTAGTTTAGAATCACAGCAGTAATGGAGAGAAAGGGGGAAAATGCCGAATGTGAGAAAGAGGATGCAACCGTAGCAGTTGGTGATATGTCGAATGGGAAGTAAAGGAAAATGTGTAGGAGATCGGAATCAATATTTGTTGAATGGTGACTGTGCCAGGACCTGGCTGGGCCCTCTGCCTGTAGGATCTCATTTACATCTTATGACAGTCCTCTGAGTTAAGTATTACTGTCCCCGTTTTATTACTGAAGAAACAAGAGGTTCAGAAAGATTCACTAGCTTGCTCAGAGTCATACGATTAGCAATTGGTTGTGTCGTATATATTCGGCCAGAACTCTTCTGACTCTAAAAGTCATGCTCTTTTACTACCAACATGGCTTCAAGGCTGCCACCCTAGGGGACTGAAAAACATGGCTTTACTATGTACAGAGCCGAGTTGATAGAGGGACCAGTTTTCAGGGAAAGGTAATAATTAGTCCTGTTTGAATATGCTGAATTAAGGATAAAGGTAGGCGATGTAAATTCAAGGGGCTTGCAGACCTTTGCAGGCAAAGGTCTGAGTGAAAGAACAGGGCTGGACAAGTGGGTCCAACATGCTGATCAGCTTATTGAAAGATTGAATGTAAAGAGAGCCATGGATATATTCTTGAGGATAGTCCCACTTAGGGGACAGAAAATAGAAAGGGGAGTTGGTAAAGTCAGTAAAGGAAAGTTCTTGGGACTGTGACTTGGTAGCAAAATAGTACATGTGCATCAGTATGGAAAAGTGTGATAAGATGGAAGGTTCCAGATTGTCAGCTGTGATTCAAGAAAGTCATTTAAGATTTCTGGGTAGAGGTGTGCATTTACCTAATTTTAGTGCAAGTACCATGATTTGTCTGATGCCATTGACTCGTGCTTATACCCACATCCACCAGATTTTCAATTTCTGTCCATGTTTCCTCTTAAATAGCTCTTGAATTGGCCTTTCCCTAATGCCCTTGGCCATTGCCTTGGTGGAGATTGGATCTCACCCAGGCTCTTGTGACAGGTGTCCATCGGTGTTCCCTGTTGCCTGCTTCTTCACACCCTAGCATGTGCACTTTACCAGTAGAGTTTTTTCCATACAGTATGAATTTTGTCATTTTCTCAGTCTAAAACTCAGCTTTCTTCACCACATGTAAAGTCAAACTCCTTAGCAGAGCCCAATGAGTCCTTCAATTTGGGACTGATCCTGTCTTCAGGCTGCCTTTCCCTCTTCCAAGCACCAAATATTCCAATTAAATGATGGTTCTCAGCATCTCCTCATGCATTCTGCCCTTACATCCTTCCTGCCTCCCCATCTATTGCCTGGATTAGCACTTTTCCATGCTTGATCCTGGCAAACTCATGTTTATCATTCAAAGGCCAACAAAATGGCAAGTCGTGTAGAAAGGATATTGAAATGAAGCAGGAAATATTGCTAGAGTAAAATTCAAGCCCAAGGAATAGGCACCTGTGACCCATGTAATTATTACTGAGAAAAATGAGTAGGAAGAGCCACTCTCTCTTCCTACTTTCTTGTTAGATGTCTCAGGTTGTGCTCAGTGCTGGGATCATGATGTCTACTGAAGAGTTTTTCTCGCTGTTCCCATTGTCCTCATCTGAGAAAAATAACTTTCTCTTGTCATCAGCTGTCCTCATCCTTTGCTCAGGACTTTTTCCAAATGGTGGGTGCCCTTGGCGGTCTCTGAACCTTAGGATGTGACCTTAAGGCCTGGGTGGTGAACGGGCAGATTTCTTACTTGACTGTTCCCCAGATCCCAGGTTGGGTGGTTAAGATGGGTCCAAAGAAGACCAGCATGCATGGTATGCCGCTGGAATTGAACTTGAAAAGCCTGCAAGAACAGAAAAACTGAAATAGCACATCACACTTAAAGTCAGGAGATCTGTGTTTCAGACCTGTCCCTCCTACTTCGTGGCTGCGATCTCAAGAGACAGTGATTTAAAGGTGGAAGGTTGTGGACCATCTTGGGCATATGATCTAGCAGGAGCTGGCAACATGGCATCTGGGGTGCCAGCCGTCAGTGATGAATTTGGTGAAAGACTCTCCCAACACGTGAAGAAATTACTTGAAACTCGGGAATCTGGTGATCTTAATGAGGAATTAGCTCCAGGTGCTGCCCATGGAGGTGTTGCTCAGGTGGAAGATTTGCTAAAAGGAGGACAGGCTGAAGCTATGTCTCCAGCGTTAGGTAAAGCTGACTGAGTCCTGCAGATTTATTCCAATAGTGGTGTGTCAACAAGCCAAAGAATACCAAGGAATGCCCGCAACTGTCAGAATGTAGGAGAAGCATTGGGACTGTTTCTCGTCCAGAGCCTCTAAAAGGAACCAAACCCTGCTGACCTCTTGCTGAAACTGCTGAACTGTGAGAAAATGAATTTTCTGGGCACAGACTGCCCAGTCTGTGGTAATTTGTCATGCCAGCCCTAGGAAATCGAAAGAGACAAGTGTCATTTTTCTCACGATGAAGTAAGATACTATGAAATACCCTGACATCATTTCCATACTCCCTTCTCGTTTTCTGTTCACTTTTGAGTACACTTCCCCCTCACCCCTAAGTCACATGACCCATCACTCTTCCCTGCCTTACTCTTAGCCTCAAAGATGAGGAAAAATACCTCTTAAGGTAGAGATGAGCACACCTGGTGGCTAGGTGAGATACTCAGACCACAAGTAAGATGTGTTTGAACCTCTGTAGCCTGGAAAATACTGGTTCACTTCAAAGTGGATTAATAAGTTGTTGTGATTGCTGTGTAAACTGGCTCCCCAGGAATTACAATCCAGCTCTAATTTTCATAGTGACAGTGACCTCGCTGTTGTGATGCATGTGTCCCTCCAAATGTACCTTTGAGCATGGTGATGTGGTTTCTCCTAGCTGGAGGAGACATTCGAAGAGCTTTTGTTTTTATTCTTGGAAGTGCTAAAAGGTGATGTCCAGAACATTTCAGTGGTTTCCTAAGGAGATAGAGCTGTCGCAAGAAATTGCCGGTTGGTGTGCTGAATGTACACATCAGATATTTAACATTAAAAAGTAGATTTAAAAATTCTTTTTCCTAAAGCTTATCTTGTTGTTTTACAATTGCCAAGTTTTCTAAGGTCATTTGATACGATTTGGTCTCTGCTCTGAATGAGTATTCCTTGGCTTATGACCCAACCATCCTGCTCATGTCATAAAGACATGTACAACTCTGCTTGAGCTTTGAGCATTGGCTTCTAGAATGACATACCCATGAGTCAGATCTGGTTCCTTAGATGTGGCAGGGACCACACAGGACATACAGAAGCAAGTTCCACATATAACCATCTCACACCTGCAGGAATGAGGAGGAAAGAGCAGTTCTAGGATTCTGCCAACACAGATTGTTTGGTCACATGACTTTTAACCACACCGTGAATCTAATTTTTGCTGCCTTAGTGTAAAGAGAGAGGACCAGTGCAGGGTGCTACAGACTGAAGGTTTGCCCTTCCAAACGCCCTACATTGAAATCCTAACCCCCAAGTGAGGGTATTTGGAGGTGGAGCCTTGGGAGGTGCTTGGGTCAAGAGGGTAGAGCCCTCATGAGTGAGATTCATGTCCTTATAAAAGAGACTCCAGAGATCTCTGCTCCCATTCTGCCATGTGAGGACACAGTGAGATGATGGCCATCTACGAACCAGGAAGTGGGCTGTCATCAGACACTGAGTCTCCTGGTGCCTGGATCTTGGACTTCCCAGCCTCCAGAACTGTGAAGAATAGATTTCCACTGTTTATAAGCCCCCACAGTCTGTGGCATTCTGTTAGAGAAGCCCAAATGGGCTAAGACACAGCATGGGACAGCCATCGGCCTCTAGCACTTCACTGTGGTGAGATGGGGCTGGGGAAAGGGTAGTGAGGAGCTGAAAGAGCATGGCTTGTGGGGACCCAGTGCTTTTGTCTTGTCCAAGAGATCTTAGGCTCCTTTGAATGGAGCTGAGTCTCTTTGGCTCCATCAGATACGGACCCCATTAACATAAACCCATGTCTTTGCAATTCGTCTTCCTCAATGCTTACCACGTGGCAGGTGCAAAGTAAATGTTTGATCTCCCCTCTCTTCCTCCTTTCCACCTTCCCACTCTCCTTCCTTCTTTCTTATAGCCATAACTTCTCTGTGTCCATCACTGTTGTGCCCAGGACTGGGGCATCAAGGATGACTTAGACAGCCATTGCTATTGATTGTTTTATTGTTTTGGAAAAATTTCATAAAAACAGAGATGTCCTTATGGATTGCAACTTTCCCCCACACATTTTTTTCCCCCTGAAGTAGAATAAGTGCTAGGCCAAGAGGCCTGAAAGGAAGGAAACACAAGTAAAGGAGTGGGTTGGGGTTTGAAGGTCCAGAGTTTGAGGTGGGTGAGGGATAGGCTGGGGAAAGAGGAAAGAAAAGCAGGAAACGGTTTCTCCAGGGATTGATTTTTGCACCCCCCACCCCCAACCCACATCAATATCCTTCACAGAGCTGGTTAATTATCAATTTTCATGAGAAAGCAAAGCTGCTGGGCTCTTTTTTAAAGCACTGGTGCACCAAGCAGGCTCTCCGTGATGTGTCTTCAGTTCACGGAAACATTTGCATTTTGCTGAACCCAGCCATTTATTCATGGCTTCTTCTGCGTGCTCTGTGTGGTCTAAACTAGTCTCTAAGACATGAAATAGATGTTTTGCCTTTACCATCTTTGTTTTTGCTTCATCTTTTTTCCCTTTTTTCTCCTGCCTCCTTTAAAATGGATACAAATTACTGTATTTTCCATTTCCCTTACATACGTGACTAGAAACTAGAGGTTAAGTTGCTGTTCTTGTAGTCGTTCTGTTGAAATTTTTTTCACCGCTGTTAGGAATTTTCCAGCAGCCTAAGGTTATCAGAGACGATTCTCTTCCTCAGAACAACGCAGGGACAGCATTGCACTTGACTGCTCCTTGAACCATCCATTGTACTCTTTGTTGCTTTTTTTTTAATTTTTAAAATGTTTTTATTTATTTCTGAGAGAGAGAGAGAGAGAGACAGTGTGAACAGGGGAGGATCAGAGAGAGGGGGAGGTACAGAATCTGAAGCAGGCTCCAGGCTCTGAGCTAGCCGTCAGCACAGAGCCCAACAAGGAGATCTGTGAGATCATGACCTGAGCCGAAGTCGGACGCTTAACCAACTGAGCCACCCAGGCACCCCTATTCTTTGTTATTTTTGTCATAGGGTTGAATATCATCTTTTTAAAATCCCACAATTAGGTCTCTTGGCTGTTAATGCATGTTTAATCGGATATACCAACATATTTGTTCATTCCCAGTCTTGCTTTCTCGCATCTCCATCCCTCCCTCTGAGGCTACTTTTCTTCTTCAGATGATATTCTTTAATGCCTAAGTGAAATACTGAAAGCGTAAGTGAATACTGTAAGTCTCTGTATTTTAAATGTTTTGATTTTTTTCTTTCTCACATAAAAATGGTGGTTGTGCTGGGTGGCCTCTGTGTGCCTCTCCCAGTTCACTTTTCACCCTTCTCCATTCTGCTCTGTGCTCTGGGAGGCTGCCTGCAGGTATTGCACCAACATGCTCTCCCTGCCGGTTGGGTTTAAATACGAGGCACTAAAAACTCAGACTTACAGCTTAGCCTAGATGGTCTAGATTCATTTCCATGTGCTCCCCCCTCTACGTACAATAATAGACTCTGGAAGCAACATAAGAGATACCAAAGGACAGCTCTAAAAGGTCGAAAGAAGAAGGTAGACCTGTGGGGATCCCAGAACTGAAGAAACAACACAACGGTAAGGCCTTTTGCAACCACTCAACCAACAGAAAAATGTGAGCTGGGTCACATTTGGCTCCTGACCACCAATCTAGCAACAGAAGGCAAGTGAGTTGGGCACATTCCTCTTCTGGAGGAAAGAGGAGCCCCCCTGACAGTACCAGGTGAACCCAGAGGCATCAGCAAGTGGGATAAATGAGGAAACTCACTGGAAATAAGTGGCCAAGTGACATGCTCTCCTTCCCTGCCAGGCCAGAGAACTCCCACCCCTACTTAGAAGCAGCAGGAGGCAGGGTGGCATGGGCGTGTGGGGTCCTGTCACAACAAATATGCAGCTTGGGAAGCCATGGACCTCTTCCCCACTTAGAGATGGCAGGTGGCCTGGGCTGATGAACTTCCTTCTTCCCAATAGGCAGCACGTGTTGGGACAACTAGAAGCTCCAGTTGTACCAGACAAACCAAACAGAGCAAAGCAATGCGGCAAGGGCTCTAAATGTTAATTTGTTGTTTAGAACAAGATCCCACAAAATTAGGAAAGAATCTGTGTGCTAAATCTAAGCAGGGTAATTACTTGCTAAAACAAAACTTAAATAGGACCCAGAGACTTGTACAATAAGAACCAAATGTCAAGAATAAATAAGAAATTACCTATCATAGTAAGAACCAGGAAAATCACAACTTGAATGAGAAAAGACAATCAACTGGTACAAACACCATGATGAACCAGATTAGAATGATCTGGCAAGTATTTTATTTTATTTTATTTTATTTTATTTATTTTTAAATTGTTTTAACATTTATTTATTTTTGAGAGAGAGACAGAATATGAGTGGGGGAGGGGCAGAGAGAGACACAGCGTCTGAAGCAGGCTCCAGGCTCTGAGCTGTCAGCACAGAGCCCAACACAGGGCTTGAACCTACAAACCACAAGATCATGACCTGAGCTAGAGTTAAACACTTAACTAACTGAGCCACCCAGATCCCTGATATCTGGCAAATATTTTATTATTTATTTATGTACTTATTTAATATAATTTATTGTCAAATTGGCTTACATACAACACCCAGTACTCATTCCAACAAGTGCCCTCCTCAATGCCCATCACCCATTTTCCCCTCTCCCCCACCTCCCCATCCACCCTCAGTTTGTTCTCTGTATTTAAAAGTCTCTTGTGGTTCTGGGAAATATTTTAAATCAGCCATCATAAAAATACTTAACCAAGAATTACAGATTCTCTTGAAAAAAATGAAAAACTAACAGGTCTCAGCCAAGAAGTAATAAAGAAGAACAAAATGGAAGTTATAAAACTTAAAAACAAAATAATTTTAAAAAACCTTCATAGTGGTTTAGCTCAATAGTAGACTGGAGATGACAGAGAATAGAATCAGTGACCTTCAAGACATATCAGTAGAATTTATACAATCTATGCAATTTATACAGAATAGACCAAAAAAAATCTTCAGGGTCCTGTGGCACAATAAAAAAAAAAAAAATCCAACATTTGTATCCTTGGAATCTTTGAAAGAAAGAAGTAAAAGATTGGGGCTGAAAGTATTTGAGGAAAGAAGGCTGAAAACACCCCCAATTTGATAAAAGACATAAACGTACAGATTCGAGAAGCTGAATGAACCCCAAATAGTATAAACCTAAATAAAGAATCCCATGCTGAAACACATCATGATCAAGCTTCTGAAAACTAAAGACAAAGAAATATTTGAAAGAAGCCAGAGAGAAAAGACACACCATCTCTAGGAAAAACACCAGTATGAACGATAACAGAGTTCTCATCTGCAACCATGGAGGCCAGAAGGAAGTGGTGCAACATTTTTCAGGTGCTGTCAGCAGAGAACCATTAGTGATGAATACTACATCTGCTGAAACCATCCTGCAGGAATGCAGAGGAAATAAGGATATCTGAAGAGGAAAGAAAACTAAAAAACCTTGTTGCTAGCAGACCTACCCTAAAAAATAGCTAAAGGAGAATCTTCAACCAGAAAGAAAATGATGAAAAAAGGAATCCTAGAATATTAGGTAGGGAAACATGGCAAAGTACAATAGACTGTTCTTCTGAGTTTTATAAATCATATTTGAAGCAAAAATATCACAATATCTGGTACTCAAGACAAAAATATTTCAAAGTAGGGAAGATAAAGGAACTTGAATGGGGGAATAGTTTCCTCATCTCACACAAAATGTTAAAACATTGATGCCAGTAGACTGTGATAAGTCACACCAGTGTTTTGTAACATGCCGAGCAACCACTAAGGAAACTACAAGGAGATACACCCAAAAATTATAAATCAGTAAAAGTGGAGTCCTAAAAATTGTTCAAGTAGCCCACAGGCAGCAAAAGAGAAGCTGAGAAAATCAATAAAATGGCAGACTTAAGTAGGAACGTATTGGTAATTATCTTAAGTGTAAATTGTCAAAATATACTAATTAAAAGTTACAGACAAGAAGAGTGGGTTAAAAACTTACTAAACTATATGGTGCTAACAGTTTAAATTCAGCATCATAGGTGGTTCAAAAGTAAAGCATGAAAGAAGACATACGATGTATGCGTTAATTAAAATGAGGAGTAGCTCTACCAATATCAGGCAAAGGAAAAATCACAGTAAAGAAAATTACTAAGGATAAAAAGAAATATAACAAACATATTGATAAAAAGGATTGATCTACCAGCAGCAGGAAGGCACAACAATCTTTTTTTTTTTTTTGATATGTGAACTGAAATTTATTTACTTATTTATTTTTTTTTACAAATAGTTTATTGTCAAATTAGTTTCCACATAACACCCAGTGCTCATCCCCACAAGTGCCCTCCTCCATGCCCATCCCTCCTCCCCCTCACATCCATCAGTCCTCAGTTTTTGTCAGCATTCAAGAGTCTCTCATGGTTTGCCTCTCCCCCTTTCCCCCACCATTTCCGCCCTTCTTCTCCCCCTTGTTCCTCTGTTAAGTTCCTCCTAATCCTCCTATACGTGCAAACATATGATATTTGTCCTTCTCTGCCTGACTTATTTCGCTCAGCATAACACCCTCAAGGTCCATCCATGTTGCTACACATGGCCAGATTTCATTGTTTCTCATTGCCATGTAGTATTCCATGGTATAGATAAACCACATCTTCTTGATCCATTCATCTGTTGATGGACACTTAGGCTCTTTCCAGGTTTTAGCTATTGTGGAGAGTGCTGCTATGAACATTGGGGTCCATGTGCTCCTATGCCTCAGCATTTCTGTATCCCTTGGGTAAATTCCTAGCAGTGCTATTGCTGGGTCATAGGGGAGTTCTATTGTTAGTTTCCTGAGGAACCTCCACACTGTTTTCCAGAGGGGCTGTACCAGTTTACATTCCCACCAACAGTGTAGGAGGGTGCCCGTTTCTCCACATCCTCGCCAGCATCTAGAGTCCTCTGATTGGCTCATTTTAGCCACTCTGACTGGCGAGGAAGGCACAACAATCTTAAACTTACCTATTTAGCAAACAATAGAATATGTGAAACAAAAACTGAAAGAACTGAACAGAGCAATAGACAAGTCCATAGTTATATATGGGGATATCAATATCCTACTTTCAGTATTTATTAGAACTATTAAATGGAAAATCAGCAAAGTATAAAAGATAAGATGTGAGGGCACCTGGATGACTCAGTCGGTTGAGCTTCTGACTGTTGATTTCAGCTCAGGTGATGATCTCACGGTTCATGGTTAGAGCCCTGCTGCATCAGGCTCTGTACTGATCGTATGGAACCTGCCTGGGATTCTCTCTCTTTCCCTTGCTCTCTGTCCCTCCCCCACTCTCTCTGTCTCTCGCATAATGAATAAGTAAACTTAAAAAAAAAAGATAAAATATGAATGATACAATAAACCAGTAAGATATAATCAACATATATAAAACACTGACCAACAACAGCAGAATATATACTATTTTTTCCCCCAAATACCCTGGGACAGTCACGAAGGTAGACCATATCCTGGTCCATTAAACAAACCTCTACAAATTTATTTTTTATTTTTTATTAAAAAAATTTTTTTGAAACAGTGTGAGTAGGGGAGGGTCAGAGAGAAAGGGAGATATAGAATCTGAAGCAGGCTCCAGGCTCTGAGCTAGCTGTCAGCACAGAGCCCGATGCAGGGCTCAAACCCATGAACTGTGAGATCATGACCTGACTGAAGCCAGATGCTCAGCCGACTGAGCCACCCAGGCACCATTCTACAAATTTAATAGAATAGAATATGTTTTCAGGGTATGTTTTCTGGAAATTTTATAGCTGTACATTTAAGATCATCTTTTGAGTTAATTTTTATACAAGATATGAAACTTAAATCAAGCTATTATTTTTTTTAACTTATGAATATGCAGTTGCTCCATCAGTATTTGTTGAAAAGACCATCCTTTTCTCCACTAAATTGCTTTTGTATCTGTCAAAAATCAGTTGGGTATAATGGAATCAAACTAGAAACTAATGACAGAAAGGCAACAGGAAAAATCTCAAAGAACTGAAAGTTGAACATTACGTTTTGTAATAATCCATGAATTGAAGAGGAAATATCAAGGGAAATTTTAAAAATATATAAAACTGAATGAAAATGAAAATACAGTGTAGAAAAATATGTAGTACTCAGCTAAAGCAATGCTGAGAGTGAAATTTATAGCACTAGATGCTTTCATTAGAAAAGAGGAGGGGAGCCTGGGTGGCTCAGTTGGTTGAGCATTCGACTTCAACTCAGGTCATGGTCTCATGGTTGGTGAGTTCGAGCCCCACATCAGGCTTTGCGCTGACAACGTGGAGCCTGTTTTGGATCCTCTGTCTCCCTCTCTCTCTGCTCCTCCCTCATTCTCTCTCTCAAAAATAAACAAACATTTAAAAAAATTTAGAAAAGTTCTCAAGTCAATAATCTAAGTTCCTACCCCAAGAAACTACAAAAAGAGCAAAATAAATTAAAAATGAGTAGAAAGAAGGAAATAAGAACAGAAAACAGTGAAATTGAAAATAGGAAACAATAAGAGAAATCAAACGAGAGCAACATAAATGGAGAGACATACTACACTCATGGATTCAAAGATTTAACATAGCAAAGGTGTGAATTATCCACCAAACTCACCTATAGGTTTAATGCAGTTGCTATCAAAATCCCAGCAAGATTTGTTTTGTAGGCATAGGCAAGCTTATTCTAAAATAGATATGGAAAGACACAGGATCTAAAATAGCTAAAGTAATCTTGGAAAAGAAGAATAAAGTGTTAGGAATCAGTCTACCCAATTTGAATATGTATTATATATCTATGGTGATCAGGAATATGTGTTATTGGTGGAGGAATAGACACCTAAATCAATGGAACAAAATAGAGAATCCAGAAATAGACCCACATGAAGATGCCCAACTGATTTTTGGCAAAGATGAAAAACCAAGTCAATGGAGAAAGGATGGTCTTTTTAACAAATGGTGACAGAAATTATATATCCATAAATTCTAAGAACTTATTTTTTTGGTAAATTTTTTAATGTTTATTTATTTTTGAGAGAGAGAGCGAGCAAGCGAGTGCAGGCAGGGAAAGGCAGAAGGAGACACAGAATCTGAAGCAGGCTCCAGGCTCTGAGCTCTCTGCATGGAAGCCTGATGCGGGGCTCAAACCCACAGACCGTAAGATCATGGCCTGAGCCGAAAAAAGACACTTAATTGACTGAGCCACCCAGATGCCCCAAGACCTAAATTTTTATACCTTATATGAAAACTAACTCAAGGGGTGCCTGGGTGGATCAGTCAGTTAAGTATCCAACTCTTGTTTTTGGCAAGTCATGCTCTCATGATATGTGGGATTGAGGCCATGTCAAGCTCTGCATCCAACAGCATGGAGCCTGCTTGGGATTCTCTCTCTCTCTCCCTCTCTCTCTGACTCTCTCTTTCTCAAATAAATAAATTTAAAAAACTAACTCAAAATGAACCATGATTTTAAATTTAAAACCATAAAAGTTTCAGAAGAAAACCTTGAGAAAGTAGGGCTAGGTAAACAGTTCTTAGAGACCTGACACCAAAGGTACATTCCCTAAAAGGACAAATGGATAAACCAGAACTCACCAAAATGAAAAACAAAAACTTGTTTCATGAAAAGACTCTGTTAAAAGGATGACAAGACAAGCCAGACTTATGGCCACATATTAAACAAAACTAGTATCTAGAATACATAAAGAATTCTCAAGAGTCAACAGTTAAAATATTCCATTCAGAAAAGGGGCAAAAGCTATGAACAGTCATTTCTCTGAAGAAGTCATACAGATGGCAAATAAGCACATGCGTGCATTTCTTTTTTTTAAAATTTTTTATTGTTTATTTATTGTTGAGACAGAGAGAGACAGAGCTTGAGTGGGAGAGGGGTAGAGAGAGAGGGAGACACAGAATGTGAAGCAGGCTCCAGGCCCTGAGCTGTCAGCACAGAGTCCCATGGAGGGCTTGAACTCACGAACCATGAGATCATGACCTGAGCTGAAGTCAGACACTTAACTGACTGAGCCACCTAGGAGCCTCTGCAAATAAGCACACGAAAAGATGTTCTTCATTATTAGCCATTAGGGAAACGCAGGTTAAAACCACAATGTGATGTCCTACTGTAATTTTATGTGTCAACTTGACTAGGCCATGGATTGCCCAGATAGTTGGTTAAATTATTCGGGGTGTCTTTGTAGGGTATTTCAGGATGAGATTAACATTTGAATCAGTAGACCTAGTAAGGCCCATCGTTCTCCCCAGTGTGGATGGGTCTCAAATAATCCACTGAATGCTCAAAAAGGCTGAGTAAGGGAGAATTCTCTCTGCCCGTCCTTGATCTAGGATATCAGTCTTCTGCCTGTGGACTTGGTCTGTGACTGGAGCTTACACTATCCACTCTCCTGGTTTGCACGCCTTTGGAATCAAACTGGAATTGCACCATCAGCTCTCCTGGTCTCCAACTTACCAACCACCAGTCTTGGAATTTCTCAGCCTCTATAGCCACGTGAACACATTTCTAATAGTAAATCTCATTCATATGTATGTGGATTCTACTTTCAATACCTATTTCAGCAACTTTCCGTAAAATACATACATATATAGAACTAATAACATGTTATATATATATATATAATTATATATGTATATATGAGTATATATACACACATAGAATTATATTTCTCTGTTAAACCCAGACTAATACTACTACATGCTTAATAGAACGGCTGCAATAAAAAAACAATACCAAATACTTGTGATGATGCGGAGAAACTGGGTCTCTCATATACTGCTGATGGGAATATAAAAGGGTATATTCGGAGAGCAGTTTAACAGTTTCTTATGAACCTACGCATTTGTCACATGACCCCGCAGTTGTTCTCTTGGGCATTTATCTCAGAGACGTAGAAGCTAATGTGCACACAAAACCGTGTACCCGAGTGTGCAAGTAGCTTATTTGTAGTAGCCTCCCAAGTGGAAACAGTGCCGATGTTCTTCCACAGGTGTAGACAAGCTGTAGTGCTTCCACATGTGGGGTACTACTCAACAATAAGGGAATTAGCTTGGATGAATCTCAAAGGAAATATATGGAGTGGAGAAGGCCTATACCAAAAAGTTACATACTGTTTGATCCCATTTAGATAACATTTTTGAAAGAAAAAAATTACAAAAATGAATAAAAACTCTCAGTTGCCAGGGTCAGGGAAGGGGAGAGGGGTGAGGTAGTATGCGGGTGTGGTTACAGAGAGAGAGCAGAAGAATTCTTTCTGGTGTTGGAACTGTTCTGTATCTTGACTGTGGTCGTGGATACACAAACCCATGTGACAGATTTAGATAGAATACACTAAGTGCACACGTACACACACACGTACGTACACATAAAACTGGGAGAATCTGAGCATGTTCAGTGGGTCTTATCAATGTGAATGTCCTGGTTGTGCTACTGAACTACAGTTTTGTAAGATATTACCACTGGGGAGGAGGGGCTGGACTCAACCTCAGTCGGTTGAGCATCCGACTTTAGCTCAGGTCATGGTCTCACAGTTCGTGGGTTTGAGCCCCACGTCGGGCTCTGTGCTGACAGCTCAGAGCCTGGAGCCTGCTTCGGATTCCATGCCTCCCTCTCTCTCTGCCCATCCCCTGCTCAAGCTGTCTCTCTCTTTCTCAGAAATAAGTGAAACATTTAAAAAATTTAAAGAAAAAAAAGATAGTACCACTGGGGAGACTGGATATAACATACATAGGACCTGTCCATATTATTTCTTAGAACTGTATATGAATCTACACCCAGACATCCACACATACATGCATGCATGAAAGGTTTAATAAAAGAAATCAGAGATTGAGAGATGGAGATGGGGTACTTATTCCTCCTTGCTGTGTCCCTGTGAGTGGGCTGCATCTCTGTAAATGGGTACAGTTCCTGGGTGTCACTGTCCTTGGATTCTCTTTAAGCCTAGGGTGGTTCTCATTGTAGCCAGCTTTGGGATACTGCACTGTCCCTTGATGCACGTCTTTAGTTCATTTATTTCCAGTACTTTCCTGATGTATGTAGCTATTGCAAATTATCTTTCTAAAATTCCATTTTGGACTACTGTTTCTGGTTCTTACGCCTCTCTGTTTTATGGTGCCTTGGACGTAATGGATGCTTGATAAATATTTATTTATTCATAAATTTACTTCTAGGATTTTCAAACGTGTTTTCCTACTTCCCCCTTAGTGTTGGGAACCATTTATAAGCAACAAATTGGATAACCTTGGTGAAATGGACAAATTCTTAGAATCATGCAATCTAGCATGACTGAATCAGGAAGAAACAAAAATCTGGATAGGTCTCTAACTAGTAAGAAATTGAATCAGTAATCAGAAACCTCCCACCAAAAAAAAGTCATGGACCTGATGGCCTCACTGGCAAATTCTGAATGCTGAAAGAAGAACCAACACTAGTCCTCAAACTCATTCAAAAAATTGAAATGGAAGGAACACATCCTAATTCATGATTTTATATATAATCAACTATATTTATATAATATGATTTTTTTTAAAGCACTCTGACTCATTCTATGAGGCCAGTATTACCCTGATACTAAGCCAGACAAAGAGTCTGCAAGAAAAGAAAACTACAGACTAATAACCCTTATGAATACTGATGCAAAAGTCCTCAAAAAATATCAGCAAACAAAATGTAACAACATACTAAAAGAATTGTACACCATGACCAAGTAGGATTTCTCTGGAGTGCAAGGATGGCTCAGCATACAAGAATCAGTCAATATAATACACATATTAATTTATTGAAGGGAAAAACACACGATCATCTCAATAGATGCAGAAACAGCATTTGACAAAATTCAACAACCCTTCATGATGAAACACTCAGTGGAGTTGGAATAGAAGGAAGCTTACTAATACGACAAAGATTGTGTATAAGAAACTCATGGCTAACATTATACTCAATGGTGAAAGACTGAACACTTTTCCTCTAAGATAAGAAACAGGACAAGGATGCCTGCTTTTGCCACTTCTATTAGACACGGCACTGGAAATTCTATCCAGAGAAATTAGGCAAGAAAAAGAAATGAGTCATTCAACTTGAAAGGGAAGAAGTAAGACTATTTCTTTTCATAAGAGACATATTATACGTAGAAACTACTAAAGAGTCCATAAAAACGCTCTAAGCACTAATAAATGCAGCAAAGTTGCAGGATTCAAAGTCAACACAGAAAAATGAGTTGAATTTCTAGGCACCAGCATTGAACAATTCAAAAAGGAAAACAGTAAAACAATTTCATTCACCGTAGCATCAAAAGAATAAAATACTCGGAAATAAACTTAAGGAAGTTTTTAAAAGAGTTGTACATGCATGGGGGAAAAAAATTCCCGAAGGAAATTAATGAAGACACAAATATATGGAAATATACCCTATGACAGTTCTATCCACAGTGATGTATAGATTCAATGCAATCCTTGTCAAAATCCCAATGACGTCTTTGCAGAAATAGAAAAACTCATCCTAAAATTCATGTGGAATCCCCAGGGACCCCCAAATAGCTAAAACAATCTTGAAAAAGAACAAAGTTGTAGAACTCACACTTGCTGATTTGAAAACTTACTACAAGGTGATAGTAATCAAAACACTGTAGTACTTGCAGAAAGGCAAGCATACATACCAACGCAGTAGAACAGACGACCCAGAAATGAACCATTCAGTATATAAATGATTTTTGGTAAGGCTTCCAAGGTGTTTGAAGGAAAGAACAGTTTATTCAACAAATCGTGCTGGGAAAGCTGGATGTTCACATGCAAGAAAATGAAACTAGACTTTTACCTTACACTATATACAAAAATTAGTTAAAATTTTTTTAACGTTTATTTATTTTTGAGACAGAGAGAGAGAGAGCATGAGCTGGGGAGGGGCAGAGAGAGAGAGGGAGACACAGAATCTGAAACAGGCTCCAGGCTCTGAGCTGTCAGCACAGAGCCCGACATGGGGCTCCAACCCACGAACCGTGAGATCATGACCTGAGCCGAAGGCAGACGCTTAACCGACTGAGCCACCCAGGCGCCCCTACAAAAATTAGTTTTAAATGACTCATCAAGGACCTAAACATAAGAGCTGAAACTATAAAACTCTTAGACTGACGTAGGAGGAAAATCTTCATGATGTGGGATGTGACAGTGGTTTCTTGGATACACACTCAAAGCAGAGGTACCAACAGAAAAAAATAGGTAGATTTGACCGCATCAAAAATGAAACCTTTTGTGCATCAAAGGATATTAGAGAGAAAAGACAAACTATAAAATGGGAGAAAATATATATAAAGGGTTCAGCACTTTTGTGTGGTTGTATTTCTGGGTTCAGAAGGTGCCCCCAGCCTTCTCTCTTTTTATAAAGTATATTCTTATAAACAACATATTATGTTTTCTTTCTCCAGCTGACCATTCCTGTCTTTCACCTTACCTTCTACTTTACTTTTCCTTTGTTATTTGCTTTGTATTTTGCTGATTGATCTAGTAAGTTTCTAGTCTCTTCCCTCCCTCATTGTTAATTTGGAAAATTTGCTGTACTTTTTCACTCAGTATTCCCATTCCTGATTATTGTCCTTGAATACATACCGCTATTCTCTGACCCACCATGATGTGCTGGCCACCAGCACTTCACCAAGAACTCTTTTCTCTGCCCTCTTCATCCTCCACAAAATCAAAATTTTAGCGTTATTACAAGTGTTTTTACACCTGCCCCATGCCCCATTCCCAATTCCTAGCTATTGCCGAGAGGAATTGTTAACTCCAGACTATTATTAGACTTTCTCTTACAGTATTTCTCATATTTCAAGGGTCCTTAGTGTTCAGAATACATATTCCCGATCATTATCTATTTAGATTAACCATACTCACTGCAAAGTTCTTTGTCTACCATTGACTCCTTTTCTGTTTCCTTCTTTTAGCATTTTTTTCCCTTTTTATTTCTTCTCCTTCACCTTCTTTCTTCCTTTTCCTCCTCCCTGACAAAGATTTTTCTGGAAACATTTTCTCATATGGATTATGGGAATGACGGTCTCTCAATCCTTACATCCCAGCAAATACCTTTCTTCCATACTAGCAAGTGGATAATGTCCTTACATGTTATATATCCTTGACTCCTAGTCTTTTTTTCCCTCAGTCATTTGTAAATATGATTTCAAAATATTCTACCAACTTCTGCTGCTGCATATGAGAAGTTAGTGCCAGCTAATTTTTTTCTTCTTCTATGAATAACTTGTTCTTTTGGTCTAGAAGCATGCATATTTATCATTAACCTTGGAATTTTGAAAAACTTCTTAGTGTTTGCTTTTGAGAGAGAGCGAGCGAGCATGAGCAAATGGGGGAGAGGCAGAGGGAGAGGGAGACACAGGATCTAAGGCAGGCTCAATGCTCTGAGCTGTCAGCACGGAGCCCGATGAGTGTCTCAAACCCACATACCATGAAACCACGGCGTGAGTTAAAGTCAGATTCCTAACTGAGCCACCCAGGTGCCCTTCACCTTGGAGTTTTGAAATTTTACCAGGATGTGCCTAGGTGTGTCTTTTATCACCTCTCCTAAACCTCATAAACAAGTCTCCAAATAACAAAATTTTCCTACCCTTTCCTCATATGTTATGTATTTTCCTTCTGGCATTCATATGACTTGCATAATGGATCTCCAGGATCAAGCTTCAATGTATCTTTTATGCTCCTGTAGATATCCCTTCTCTTTGTATTAAAAAAAATTTTTTTAATGTTTTTATTTATTTTTGAGAGAGAGATAGAGACAGCATGAGCAGGGGAGGGTCAGAGAGAGGGGGAGACACAGAATCTGAAGCAGGCTCCAGGCTCTGAGCTGTTAGCACAGAGCCCGATGCGGGGCTCGAACCCACGAACCATGAGATCGTGACCTGAGCTGAAGTCGGAAGCTTAACCGATGGAGCCACTCAGGCGACCCCCACCCCTTCTCTTTGTATTTTTGTCGGAGGTTTTGAAATTGTTTCTTCCACATGGTCTTTGTTTCTTTTTTAATGTGTATTTATTTTGAGAGAGAGAGCACGTGCACACAAAGGAGGGGCAGAGAGGGAGAGAGAGAATCTCAAGTAGGCTCCACGTTCAGCACAGAGGCTGGAGAGGGGCTCGATCTCACGACCATGAGATCATGACCTGAGCTGAAATCAAGAGTTGGACGCTTAACCAACTAAGTCACCCAGGTGCCCCCCATGTGGTCTTTAAAAACCGTAATTTTTATTTCAAGAGTGGCAGTTTTATCACTCAGTGTGCCTACTGAATTTTTCAGTTTGGGAAGGAATAAACATTTGTAAAGAGGTGTTTTTATGCTGTAACCAAATCTCCTTAAGTTAGTTACTGTATGTAATCTCCATAATGTTAGTTACTGTAACAGACAACTTTCCAAATCTAATGACCTAGAGTGGAGAGAAGGGTCTGTTTCATGCAGTTATTCAGAGATTCTGTGCTAACAGAAACTCTGACATCGTCAATATTCAGTTGAAAAAGACAGACTGAGACATCATGGAAAAGGTGCCTGAAATGAGATGAGCAAGTTTGCAGGAAGCTGTTGGAAGAGAGAGGAAGTGACAGATGTGTGCTGAGGCACACGGTAAATCCCTGCTGGACCCTCCCCTCTTCAGACGGCATCGAAGCATCGGGTCTGACCCAGACGGGGACAACACTTTGCTCCTGTAGATGTTCCCCAAGATTCTTTATCTACCCCTTCCTCCACCGAGGAGCTCAGTATAGCCTGCTGGTTAAGAGCTTGTGCCCTGAAGTGAAGACAGACCCAAGTCCAAGTCTTTGTTCTGCCACTAAATAGTTGTGGGTCTTTGAGCTGATCACCTTGAACAAGCTAACTCTGTCAGCCTTATTTCAAACTTCAACTCTAAAATGGGGTCGGGACATAGGGGTGGCTCAGTCGGTTCAGCATCTGACTCTTGATTTCGGCTCAGGGCGTGATCTCACTGTCATGAATCGAGGCCCCTGTTGGGTTCTGCACTAGTGTGAAGCCTGCTTAAAATTCTGTCCTTCCCTCTCTCCTCCCTCTGCCCCTCCCCTGCTCACATGCCTTCTCTCTCTCCTCTTTTTTTTTTAAGTCTTTTTTTTATGTTGTGTTTTTTTTTTATTTTTATTTCATTTCTAGGAGAGAGAGACAGCGTGAGCAGGGGAGGGTCAGAGAGAGGGAGTCACAGACTGAAACAGGCTCCAGGCTCTGAGCTGGCAGTCAGCACAGAGCCCGACGCGGGGCTCAAACCCACGAACTGCGAGATCATGACCTAAGTGAAAGTCGGACGCTTAACCGACTAAGCCACCCAGGTGCCCCTCTCTCTCCTCTTAAAAAAAAAAAAAAGGAAAAATAAAATGAGATTAAAAATAATACCTACCTTATAGGATTTTTCCTACGGATTAAATTTGCCGTGTTTTACCATGATGCCTAACCTGAATCAATGCTCCATATACAATAGCTACCATTGTTTTGAGAGGTTCAGTCTCCTGAAGGCTCACACTACAGTTTTCTGCAGATATGTATTTCCAACCTGACCACTCTCCTGAGCTACCGTATGTCTAGCTGGACAGCACTACTTGGATACTTAGACATCCTCTTAAAATTCAAGGTCCTCCCCTGAGAAGGTGTAATGGACTGCCTGACAATTTGGATTTCTTTTCTTTTTTTTACTGGAACATAAATGCCTGACATTAAGCTTTGGCTTGCTAAGGCATCCATTTCAAAGACATCCATCTCAAATAAACACATTGTACACACACAAGTGGCTAGGGAGCCCGGCCACCCAACACATGAAGTTCCCCTTTCAGAAGGCACTGGGTGACCAGATAACTGACCATTTGCACCACCCTGCTTTTTCCTCCCCCCACCCACCCCTGCTTTAATTCCTGCTTCTATGTTTTAAATTCACCAGTAAAGAGGGGCACCTGGGTGGCTCAGTCGGTTGGGTATTTAACTTCAGCTCAGGTCACGATCTCACGGTTCATGAGTTAAAACGTCACGTTGGGCTCTGTGCTTACAGCTCAGAGCCTGGAGCCTGCTTCGGATTCTGTGTCTCCCTCTCTCTCCTGCTTATGCTCGGTTTCTCTCTGTCTCTCAAGAATATATAAAACATTTTTAAAAATGTCTTTAATTCACCAATAAAGAGAAAGAGAGAGAGAGGCTGTAAAATCTGAGGCCCCCCTCATCCTTGATCCCAGTAAAGGGAGATCCCAATACCCACCCCCCCCACCACCCCCCGCGCCACGGTGATCTCAGCAAGCCTCCGGCTTCCTGTGCACCTTCCAGGAATAAACCTCGTGAGTAATCAGGCTTGTGTTTTCAAAGTTCCCTGCTGATTGTTGCCGAGGTGCATCTTGCAATCACAATAAAAACCACAATGGCCAGTGAGGCCACAACTCCGCTCTGGGTTGGGGAAATGTCTGCAGGCTCATTACAAGTGCGTGGGCCCAGGTGAGAGCCCCCAGGTCCTCCTTGCTGATAGCATCTCTATTGACAGGGTGAGGTGGACAGAAAACCAGGGCCCAAACTTCACCTTTTGAATCTTAGCTCCCATACTACTGTGCTATGAATACATTCTTGCCAATCTGGACACTTTTGGGCCACTTCCCCTTTCTCCCTTTTCATCTGGAATGTTCTCTTATCTATTTCTACTTATCAAGATTCAGCCCATGCCTTAAGAACAAGCTCCCACCCACCCCCGCTCCCAAATGCTACTGTTTCTTGATCTTCCCTAACAAGGGAGGACTCTCCTAACTTAACTTTTTTAGAAACTTGTTTTATTTTTCTTATCGCTCATGGTTACTATCAGCTTCTGGTATGAGTCCGTACCTGTCAGGTGCAAGTCGCAGGATCGCTGTGGAGTTAAGCAAAGAGGGAATGTGTAGCCTCAAAGAACTTGAAATACAGAGGAAACATCAGGCACAACTGAATCCGAAGCCTCAGATGACCAAGCTTATCAGGGTTCTTAGCCCCTGCATTGAATTTTTACTTATTTTTGTGAGTTGGCTTAATAATTACCTACCGCTCACAGGTTTCTCTCTGGGAGGAAAATGGACCTCATTTAGCCCAACACCATCTTCCCAGCTTGTGATCCAGGTTACAGAGAAACTTCCTACTCTCCTGCTATGGTGATTATCCCGGTGGCCATGTGCCTATCCTCAGACGAAGAGGGAGGCAAAGCTTGCTGGAAGGATCAGGGAATCAGTTATTACAGTTCACTATTCTCCTGTGCTATATAGTGTAACTCCTGGAACACAGGAGCCATGCCTTCGCGGAGAACCCCAGGATGCCTTGTTCAGTCTCAGTGCTTAGTAAATCTTTACTGAATAAATGAATACACACACTGTTTTAGCACCACGTTGGGAAGTGCAATAGGCCGCTGTTGAACAGAGTAATCAGGCTTTGGAAAAATAATTTTCCAAATTTATTTTTAATTAAAAAATTTTTTAATGTTTTATTTATTTCTGAGAGAGAGAGAGAGAGAGACAGCATGAGCAGGGCAGGGTCAGAGAGAGAGGGAGATACAGAATCCGAAACAGGCTCCAGGCTCTGAGCACAGAGCCTGACGCGGGCCTCAAACCCATGAACCGTGAGATCATGACCTGAGCCAAAGCTGGATGTTTGACTGAGCCAGCCTGGCACCCTGGCGCCCCTGATCTTTCACTTTAAGAAAACATTTCTTTCTCCTGAGAAATTTGTACATGGAACATGGAGAGTAACTTGGTTCTAGCCCGGGCAGGCGTGATAAAAATGTAAAAAAAAAAAAAAAGAAAAAAAAAGGATTTAGTTATGACAACGTGTATGCTAATGCTTCTGCTGCTACAGTGTGACTTGAAAGTGTAAACTAGGGGCGCCTGGGTGGCTTAGTCGGTTAAGCGTCCGACTTTCACTTAGGTCATGATCTCGCGGTTCGTGGGTTCGAGCCCCGCGTCGGGCTCTGTGCTGACTGCCAGTTCAGAGCCTGGAGCCTGTTTCAGTCTGTGACTCCCTCTCTCTCTGACCCTCCCCTCCTCACGCTGTCTCTCTCTCTCTCTCTCTCCTAGAAATAAATAAAAAACATTTAAAAAAAAAGAAAAAGAAAGTGTAAACCAGTTTTGTTTTTGGTTTTTCCCTGGGGGTGGGGGCAGGGTGTCTGCTGAAGAGACCTCTTCACCTGCAATTTGAATACCTGTGCCCACACATGCTCAAGGCCGTAGCCCTTATGGACTGTTAGAGAATGTGTCCTCGGGGGACCCCAGCTTGGCTGCCACAAGGTTCAACACGTTTTTTAAGGGGAGAATGGGGGACTACAAAATGGAGGATTAGTCTGGTTTTCTTGGGGCTGATTCTTTGAGGGAGAGGATTAATGATTCAAAAGTAGAGAAATGGGGTGTCTGGGTGGCTTGGTCAATTGAACATCCAACTGTTGAATTCGGTTCAGGTCATGATCTCACGGTTTGTGGGATCAAGTCGCACGTTGGGCTCCGTGCTGACAGCGTGAAGTCTGCTTGGGATTCTCTCTCCTTCTCTCTCCATCTCTCAAGCTAAATAGATAACATTAAAAAAAAATAAATACTAGAAAATGAATGAACTTAATGCTACTGAACTGTACACTTAAACATGGGTAAGATATACATTTGTTATGTGTATTTTACCACCATTAAAAGTAAATAAATGTGTATTTTAAAAGAATTATTGGGGTGCCTGGATGGCTCAGTCAGTTGAGCATCCGATTCTTGGTCATGATCTCACGGTTTGTGAGCTGGAGGCCCGCGTCGGGTTCTGTGCTGCCAGTGGTGGAGGCTGCTTGGGATTCTCTCTTTCTCTCCTCTCTCCTCTCTGCCCCTCCCCCACCTGTGTACTTGTGCATGCGCTCTCTCTCTCTTTCTCTAAATTAATACACTTAAAAAGCGAACCATCACCAGACGCCAAACCCGGAGGGGAATTTTGATGAGGAGCAGGATTTTGCATTATTTTGAATTGTCTCCTCATAGACTACTTACTGGTTGCAGTGAGTAAATCTGGCAACAACTTGGTCAGGAGATCGAAATGAATAATCCCAACGACCAACAGCTACACATCACGTATCTCCAGGTGTTATGCCCCGAGAAAGGCGCTAGAAATGGCAGACTAACACAAAATGAAGAACATTCCATTATGAAACTGGGAAAAGCGGACAGACTGTAGTCTTCAAAACGGTCTATGTTGTAAGAGACCAATAAAGGCCATGGAGATGTTTCAGGTTCAAGGAGGCTAAAGAGACATGCTGTACCTGACCCTAAACTGGACCTTGTATTAGAGAAAGGAAACGCTATGAGGGACATTATTAGTTCAACTGACTAAAGTAGAAAACCAGAATATTAACTGTGGGAGAAAGGATGATGCCAATAAAAAGTATCAGTTGATGATTGGCCTGTGGTTACGTGAGAGCACACACATACGACACATATCTACACACATGCATACACACCTGCACACGTACCATTCATGTCCTCATACGTATACACTTTTTAGGAAAAAGGAATTCACACCAATATCCCCGATCCATACCGAGTGATTTCTCTGCTTCCCACAATCCATATTGAGTGAACTTCTACAGTGACAGCTAGGTCCCAATGACATCAACGCTTCTCTTCATTTGCTTAATCCTGTAATATATCTACAGTACTTTTAGAATTCTTTTGCCCTTATTATTGCCACAAAAAAACCTACTGAAAAGAATTTAGGATTTGTTTCTACATGTTTACCTTCCTCCCTGCCTCCGCCCCCGCCCCCCATACTCATCCTGTCACAAATTAAGGGTAGATAATTCCTTGGTCTAGTCTACCAGCCTCCTCCATGGAGGTTGTCCTGATATCCATTTGACATATGGTAAAGGTTCCTTTTGTTTGTGTGACTTCACCATTGGCTTTTTGTTTTTCTGAACAGAGGCATTTTTATTGGCTTAATTTTATTTTTGAACAATAAATCTGTGTGGATTTAATTTTATTTTTAAGACGTGGAACATTCACGTGCTCTCTGAAGTCAAAATTACATAAAATATTATATTCAGAGAATTGTTAGTCTCTCCTGTATCCCTCTTACTCCACACTTCCCTACCACTCAGTAGTGAACTTAGTGGTTCTCTGGTCCTGTGTTTTCTTCTTGTAATGATAAGCAGATTATGTATATTTTCTCATTGCCCCTTCTTTCTTACACAAAAGACGGCATACTATCTGTGTCTTATTCTGCTTTTTTTTTCCACTTTATATTTCCTGGAAATCACTCCATATGGGTTGAGAGAGATCTTCTGCATTCTTTTTTATCTGTCTTCAAGCTCACTGAATCTTTCCTTGGCCATGTCCAGTCTACTGAAGAGCTTGTCCAGGGTATTCTTCATTTATGTTTTGTGTATTTGATCTCTAGCATTTCCTTTCCATTGTTTCTTAAAATTTCCACCTCTCTGCTTATACTACCCATCTGTTCTTGCATATCACCTACTTTCTCCATTAAAATACTTAGGTATTAATCATGGTTATTTTAAATTCCTGGTCTCACAATGCCAAAAGTCTCTGCTATATCTAAGGCTAGTCTGATGCTTGCTTTGTCTTTTTATTATGGATTTTTTGCCTTTTGGAAGGTTTTGCAATTTTTAATTGAAAGCCAGACATGATGAAGAGTCTGGGTGGCTCAGTCGGTTAAGTGTCTAACTTTGGCTCAGGTCATGATCTCGCGGTTCGTGGGTTTGAGCCCTGAGTCAAGCTGTGTGCTGACAGCTCAGAGCCTGGAACCTACTTTGGATTCTATGTCTCCCCCGTCTCTCTCCTCCTCTCCCACTCGTGCTCTCTCTCAGTCTCTCAAAAATTAAAATAATAATAATAAAAAACAAAAAGCAAAGCCAGACATGATGTTTTGGGTAAAAGAAACTGAGGTAAATAGGCTTTAAGAGTGAGTTTTCATGTTAATATGGTCAGGTTGTATTTGCTCTTTGCCAGAGCTGAGATTTCCAAGGCTGAACATTTCTTTTAATGTCCTTGTTTTTGAGCCCTGGGTTGCCTTTGGGTTTCCCTGGACACTCATTCTTAAATAGAGTCTGAAGTTTGCACATCTTTCCTGTGATCTCCAGCAGTCCTACTGGTGTGGTGGTGAGGCATGGCAGGAGGAGAGACATCATATAGTCCTATCATTAAGTTTGTGTCTTTTCGTGAGCCCTGGTCGTGAGCCACCTGCCCCACCCTCCCATACCGGTTAGGGAAGGAATACCACAGGGTCCCTGAGTAGGTATTTCCCTCACCACAGGTCTCTTAGGCTCTGCCGAAACCCTAGGGGGTTACGCTCTGGTAAGATATATTTCTCCTGAGGGCAGGCCATTGTTAAGGAGAGCAGAGTGCTCCGGGATTATTTCAAAGTGGTTACCTTTCCCCTGCTCCCTGAGGACCTTGTGGGGACTCCTGGAGGTAAAACTCAGGGAAGCTTGGGGGTGCTCTAAGACTGGGCTTGCGGGGGTTTTGATCCCACAGGATAGCCTCTAGAAATTAGTCACCTGCCCTCAGGTATCCCTGCCACACTCCAGGTGAGCTCCTGCTTCCTTACACTCTGATTTTCCGTATCTGCCTACCTGTCTCTCCAGTTTTCAGAGTGCCAATATGTCTGATCTCAGTTCTTCGATGGATCTAAAGTCAGGGCTGATTTTCCATTTGTTTCAGCTTCCCACTCCTCCCCCTCCAGCCCTCTTGTGAGGTTGGGAGTGATGGGTTCCAAGCTCTTTCCCTGTCAGACCAAAAAATGGAAGCCCGTGGTATCGACTTTTGCACGTTAATTTTATATCCTGCTAGCTTATGCAAGTTTTTATGCTTTGAATTGCTTTATCGTTGATTATCTAGCATTTTCTAGTTATGCTGTTCTGTCATCTGCAACTAGGGGTTGTTTTCTTTTCAAAATTTTTTCCTTGTGCCTGTTTTCTTTAGTCAAATGGCGCTGACTATAATGTCCAGAAGAATGTTAAATGGTTGTAGAGATCGTGGCTTTCTTGCCTTGTTTCTGACTTTAATGGGAATAGCTTGTGCATGTCTCCATTAAAACAGAAGCTGACTTCAGGGCAGAATTTTATATATTTTGCCTTGTCTTTTAAAACATGAGTTTTGTTATTTCAGTTCCGCAAGGCCAACAGATCAAGAGATGACTTTCATTAAAAAGATAACTTGGTGGGGCGCCTGGGTGGCTCAGTTGGTTAAGCGTCCGACTTTGGCTCAGGTCATGATCTCATGGTTCACGAGCTCTAGCCCCAGGTTGGGCACTGTGCTGACAGCTCTGTGTCTCCCCCACCCCCCATTAAAAATAAATAAATGTTGGGGCACCTGGGTGGCTCAGTCGGTTAAGCGTCTGACTTCAGTTCAGGTTATGATCTCACGGTTTGTGGGTTTGAGCCCCGCATCAGGCTCTGTGCTGACAGCTCGGAGCCTGGAGCTGCTTCAGCCTCTGTGTCTCCATCTCTCTCTGCTCATGCTCTGTCTCTCTGTCTCAAAATAAATAAATAAACATTTAAAAAAATAATAAATCTTAAAAAAATTTTCGAAAGATAACTTGTTATACTCAGATCCCTCAAAGAAGGGACAGGCCACACCATGGGGGACCATATGAGGAAGCACCAGCCTCAGCCAAGAGGCAGGGGAGGGGGAGGGGAAAATGTATGTGGTCAGGAGCCTTTATTGTGTTTCCATGGCAAGGAAGGGTGAGGCAAGGTAAGTAGGTTTAGGACGGCTTGCTTGAATAATTTCAGCAGGCCCTTGGGCCTACAACTTATCCCCAGTTGTCTCTTAACTTGGCTCTGGGGTCACTAGGGCAGGGAGATAGTGGTCCAGAATGTGAGAGCCCAGTAAAGGCGATAGTCTCATAGGTGAGTTGTTTACTATCTCTGGGAATGAGCTAACCCTGGGAGGCATTGTCCTTCTGGGATCAGCAAGGTCCCCAGGTGTCAAAGCATCCAATTATAGAAAATGACTTGACATGCTATGTTATGTTATAAGATGTTAATGACATTACTCCACTTCTATTTTCTCAGGAATTTTTAGGGATGAGTATTGAATTTTATCAAAGACTTTTCAGCATTTATCAAGATAATCATATGATTTTTCTCCTTCCATTTATTAGTATTATGAATTATACTGGGTGACGACTAGCATCCCTGGCACCCACCCGCCAAAGGCCACCAGTACCCCAATTGTTTCTGGGCCCAGACACTCCTTCGTTTAGTTTGTTACTAGACTAGATGAGCTCTGTTTGGCTCATCCAATGGCATTTTTGTTTGCAAATGTAATCCATATCCATGGTAATGTCTTTTATGCACAAGACTACAAAATAGGGGCACCTGGGTGGCTTAGTTGGGTAAGCATCCAACTTCGGCTCAGGTCATGATCTCACGGTTTGTGAGTTGAGGCCCATGTCGGGCTCTGTGTTGACAGCTCAGAGCCTGGAGCTGCTTCAGATTCTGTGTCTCCCTCTCTCTGCCCCTCTCCCACGTATGCTCTGTCTCTCTTTCTCTCTCAAAAATAAATAAACATTGGGGCGCCTGGGTGGCTCAGTCGGTTAAGTGTCCGACTTCGGCTCAGGTCATGATCTCATGGTTTGTGAGTTTGAGCCCCACACCAGGAAGCCCCTGGAGCCTGCTTCGGATTCTGTGTCTCCCTCTCTCTCTGCTCCTCCCTTGCTTGTGCTCTGTTTCTGTCTCTCAAAAATAAATAAAACAGTTAAATATATATATAAATAAATAAACATAAAAAAGACTGCAATATAGATGAAAGTTATGGGAAAATGTTCATCTTCACAAGTAGTAAATGTAAATTAAAAAGCTAGGGATATAGTATTTACTTCCAAGTAATTATTGATTTACAAAAATAACACTGAATAGTTCAGGGTGATGTAAAACAGGTACTTTAAAATATTTTATTTCTGGTGTGAAAATCTTACAGCAGTTTGGCCAGAGTTTCTCAATGTATCCATAGTCTTATGCCAAATTATCCAGTTTCTTGGGGTCTATTCTAAAGAGACAATTTGAAAATACAGGAGAAGAAACTTATACCCAAAGCATCATTACCAACAATAAATGATTAGAAATGTAGGAGCGCCTGGGTGGCTCAGTCAGTTAAGTGTCCAACTTCGGCTCAGGTCATGATCTCACGGTCCGTGGATTTGAGCCCTGCGTCGGGCTCTGTGCTGACAGCTCAGAGCCTGGAGCCTGTTTTAGATTCTGTGTCTCCCTCTCTCTCTCTGACCCTCCCCTGCTCTCTCTTTCTCAGAAATAAATAAAACATTAAAAAAAAACTGATTAGAAATGTAATGGGAAAAAATGATCCAATATATGATTACAAAAAAGTCTAGGGATACATTTTACAAGATACACGCAGGTCCCATAGAAAGGAAGCTACAAAACTCTCAGATATCAAAGGACTTGAAGATTTGAAAAAGTTTTCTGGATGAGAAGACTCAATATTGTAAAGCTGCCAGTTTTTCCTAAGTTAATATGTATCTATAATAATGATCCTTAATTAATGATTCCAATGGGATGCTTTTTAAAAAATATGATTGAATGCTTCTAATCTAGATGAATAAATGTATGAGAATAATTTTAAAGTTTTTGGGGAAAAAAGAAAGCTCAGGAGAAATTTGCCCGAGTAGAAGTTAAAATATGTTATGTATTTATAATTAAACAGTATGGATTCCAGGGTCAAAATAAATGAACACATATGTGGAATAAGAGATTTTCAGATATAGATCAAAGTATATATTAGGATTTACTATAAGATGAAGGTGCTTCACTTTTATTTTTGTGGAGAATGACTATTTAAGAAATGGTGTTGTGTTATGCAGGTAAGCATTTATTAAAAAAATAAAAATAAGAACAACTGGGTAGCTCAGTGCGTTAAGCCTCTGACTTCGGCTCAGGTCATGATCTTACAACATGTGAGGTCAAGCTTCGCTTAGGGCTCTATGCTGACAGCTCAGAGTCTAGAGCCTGCTTCAAATTCTGTATCGTCTCTCTCTGCTCCTCCCCACTTGTGTGCTCTCTCTCTCTCTCTCTCTCAAAAATATAAATAAATATTTAAACATTTTTTAATGTATATAAAACATAAAAATACCCACTCACTCCTCGTGCCAAATAAATTTCACATGTATTAAAGATCTTTTTTAAAAATGTTTATTTTTGAGAGAAAGAGAGAGAGCACAAGCAGGGGAGGGGCAGAGAGAGAGGGAGACACAGACTCTGAAACAGGCTCCAGGCTCTGAGCTGTCAGCACAGAGCCCGACGCGGGGCTCGAACCCACCAACTGTGAGATCATGACCTGAGTCGACGTCAGACACTCAACTGACCAAGCCACCCAGGCGCCCCAGATGTATTAAAGATCTTAAAAGAGGTAATATTAATTTAGAAGAAAATATAGATGAATATAACACTAAAATGGGTAATTTTTCCCTAAGCATGATACCGCATATAGAAACTGTAAAGAAAATAATTGACTGTATAAAAGTCAAAGGCTTCTATACATCGAGAAACTAAAAAAAACACATGATAAATGAATTAATGTCCTTAAACACCAAGAGTTCTAACAAATCAATAAGGACAAATTCCTTTTCATATTAAATTTTCATGTCAACAGAGAATGTTGTTTAAAGATTGAACAGGAAATTTATAAAAGGAGTAACGTAGACTGTCATTAAGCATATAAAAAACATTAACTGTCTTGTAAGATAGAAAATGGGGAAAGAAACACTCAAGATGATAAGCCTCACACATTATTTTGGCAAGCATTTAAAGGAATCTTAATATCCAATCATGAAGATGTGTAGAGGTGCGCATTTTAATATTTTGTCGGTGGGTATATGAATCGATACGACCTTTTTGTAGATCAATTTGACAATGGGTAGCAAAGCCTTAAGAATCTGTATATATATATTTTTTAATGTTTTATTTGTTTCTGAGAGCACACGAGAGAGAGGCGGTGTGAGCAGGGGAGGGTCAGAGAGAGAGGGAGATACAGAATCTGAAGACAGGCTCCAGGCTCTGAGCTGTCAGCACAGAGCCCGACGTGGGCTTCCTTAGTTGAGAAAATTATATGAACCGTGAGATCCATGACCTGAGCTGAAGTCAGACGCTCAACCAACTGAGCCACCCAGGCACCCCCAAATCCGTATATACTTATGTGAGATTAAAAGTTTGCTTAGAAAACTTTTTCACTAACATGAGAAATGATTTTGTTAAAATGCTGGGTGGAAAAAAAGTTATATGTAATGAAGTTTAAAAATACAGGTTTTAAAACACTCTAGGGAAGGGGTACCTGGGTGGCTCAGTTGGTTAAGCATCCAAATCTTGATTTTGGCTCAGGTCAAGATCTCTCTGTTCGTGAGTTCAAGCTCCTGTGGCATGTCCTGGTCTGTGCTGACAATGTGGAGCCTGCTTGGGATTCTCTCTCTTCCTCTCTCTGCCCCTCCCCCACTTGCTCACATTCTCCTCCTCCCCGCCCCCCAAATAAGGAAACATTAAAAAAATTAAAAACTCTGGGGGAAAATTTAGATTGAAGTTCACTACAATGTTAATAGCAATTGTCATTGGGTGACTGTATTATGGCCACTCTTATTTTCCTTTCTTAATTTTCCAATGCTGCACAAGTGTTTTTACAACTACAAAATAAAACTAATTGTATCTTAACAGAAGTTGCTTAATAACTAATCCTGTGCTTGGCCCGTAGGGGGCATTGAACAAATATTTGTTAAATTGAATTGTTCCCTGACTACTAAGCCCACCAACAATTTTTTAAACATTTAGACTTCTCTGTTTCCGAAAGGGATTTAAAAACTGGTTCGTATAACACTTAATCCCTGGGTATATATGAATTGAGTAATTCATTAATTATCCAGGCTTCAGATTTTCCAGGAAATGTAGAGAATTTACATATCAGTGTAGATAGGTATCTTCTTGGCACCAAAGCCAAATTTTAAACCTTTCATGTATCTGCAAATACTTCTAACTCACTCCTACTTTGGTTCCTTAGTTGAGAAAATTATATGAGTTTTTCTTAAAGTGCAAAGAATTTTCATACTTAGATTACTTTAGGTCTGTGCATAGTTTTCTTATAATTTCACGAGGTGGCAATCTAGACACAAGTTTTTATAGAAGGCAAGTTCACTTTTCTAAAATTAACCATGGAAAGAGTTACTGATCTCACACAACAGCATAAGTTATAAGTCCTAAAAATCTGCACAAAGATATTTCCCAGAAAGGGACTTTATATGAACAGCTAGATCTCATAGGGGCTCTTTGGATAATTTACCTGTACAGGTGTATCTTTTCCCAGGTAGCTGTGTGAGTGTACCAGTTAGTAAGGTTGCTTTCGCAGTCTAAATATTCCTGTGCTCTTGAGTTTCTTTTCTCAAACATTCGGCTTTTCCCCTTCAGCTCAAAAAGAAAACATGGCGCCACCTACTAGCATTCTGTGGTATTACATTATAACCGATTCTTCGTGAGTTTGGTTTATTTAGCACTCTTTGAACTCCAATATAGCCAGACATAAATAAACACTAGAGCCCTGAAGATGAGTAAGACAGCCCTGCCATGACAATATAGCTGAGAAGACAGACGTTATTTGGGGGGGGGTGTCACCAGGAGAAGTTGTGTCATTTTAATCCTGGTATTCAACACGGACATTAGGGTGATCAGGAGACCAGTTAGGAGGTGGTTAATAAAATAGCCTCAGCAATGCAAACATACTATTCCCTTTTTCATTAATGAGTAATATTTATCTAGTCATTAAATAGTTGGGTAAAAGCTACCATATTTGACATTTTTCCCTGGGACCCTTGGGATATCACAGCAAGATTCTTCATTTAAATAAGTAACCGTATTTGAGATTCTGAAGATTGTCTTGCAATGGGAGGTCATATTTTTGATGGTTGTCAATCATTTTTAGCTTCCTCATATAACTCCTTAAGAATAAACTTGAACTGACTCTCAGCTTCCACGTTTCCTTGTTCCTGACAATTGTAGGATGATATCGTTGCATGTCTCTCATAAGTCAACAGAAAAATCAGTGTGGATGATCACTAATTATATGCAAGTGATTTGGGCCAAAAGGCTGAGACAAGATCAATTAGAATTAGGAGCATCTGGATTTTGAATTTACTCTGAGCTTCATTTGATCATGTCACCTCTACCAATGTGATTAGGTTGTTGGTGCCTTTTAACTTTCAGATGACTTAAAAGTTGATAGCCCCAACAATAGACTGTAGTACTTTTTTCTCTGATTGACATCTCAAAGTTGTTGAAAAAGGTGACAGGTAAACTCTCCAGGAGGAAATTTTTCAGAAGAACAGTGTTTAACCTCGCCTTTACTGCTTCTTATCTGCCCTTTAATTCTTTAGTTGAAGGGTTCAAAGGCCTAGGAACAGGTTTCTGTTGATGGTATGTTTTATTTCTGAGGTATATTCTTGTTGATGGGTGTAGGTACAATTTATTGATCATAATTGTTGTTTAGTGTTCTGTTGTGTGACTGTTTTCCTCTTGTTGAGTACTTAGCCTAGCTGTTGCTTGGTGAACGGTTTCTTTTATTATGTAACTTTCCCGTGTATTCCTGTATATGCAACGAAGAATCTGATATGGTGGAGCTGAGGCGGTCTGGGTTGGGATCCTATGGGTAGGATCTTGAGAGATTTACTTAGCTTTGCAGTGTGTTAGTTTCCTCACCCACAGACACTAAAAGAACTACACAGTCATTGCTCTCAGCACTTTCAAAGGTATTACCTTGTTACCTTCCAGCGTGTACTGTTCTGATAAGAAGTCTGTTGAAATTCCTTAGTAGATATTGTATCTTTTTTCCTATTGTGGCTTTTGGGATTGTCTCTTCATCTTTAATGTTATTGTTATAGTGTATCTCTGCATGGAATTTATGGTTTTATTTTTACTGCCTGGTGTCTGACATGCACCAGAGCACATTTCCTCAATTCTGAAAAATTTTCTGCATTATTTCTTTAAAGGTTTCTTCTTTGTCATGCCCTTTATTATTTTCTTTTTATTTTCAAACTCCTATGAGACATTTCTTTGAACCTCTCCGTCTTATCTCTAAGCCTCTTTAGTTCTCATTAATGATTCTACTGCTTCTCTGAATTACTGCATTCTGAGCTAATTTCTCACTACTGTGTTTTCAGTTCACTGATTTTATCTTTGACAATGTCGGACAACTTTATCTAGAGTTTATCCCATCTATTGCATATTTTATTTCAAAGGTTGTGTTTTTTTTTATTTTTAAGATTTCTAATGTTCCTTTTTAAAGCAGACTTACTTTGGTTTTATTCCTACTTGTTTATGTTTTATATTTTTTTCATTTTCATTTTATGTTCTTTTCTTTTCTTTTTTTTTTGAGAGAGAGAGCATATTTGCATGAATAGGAAAAGAGCAGACAGAGAGGGAGAGAGAGAATCTTAAGCACACTACACACTCAGTGCAGAGCCTGATGTGGGGCCCAATCTCACAACCGGAGATCATGACATGAGTCAGATGCATAACCAAGACTCAGATGCTTAACCGGTTGAGCTACCCAGGCAGTCCTCATCTTTTTCTTTCCTTTATTTTCAGTTGAAGTGATGCCTTTAGTTCCCACTGTAAAAATCCTAAATGTAGTTGTATTTGTCTATGCCAGACTACTATTCTATAATATTAATTTTATATGGAATAATTTCACATTTTGATTTTGTTGGCTGATTATTTCTCTTTTTATAAAGGCAGTATTTTTAGGGATTGATTGTTCCTTTGTTTATTTTGTCTCGTGAGAACAAAATTACCAAGAAAGTAAAAATTCCAAAAGAAAGGCACTATTGAAAAAGGAAGAAATTGTAAAAAGAATAAGTTTACTTTAAGTCCCTGAATTTATTTGAAGTTCTAATATTCAGTGGTTTAGTTTGGAATTGTGCCTATGAATAATTATTGCTTCTTGGGTTAGGAAAAAATTAGCAAATTTTTCCTTCTATAGACATCTTTAGTGAACTCAATATTTTGTTGTTTTTAAGATTTTTAAAAAATGTTTTATTTGTTTTTCAGAGAGAGAGAGAGAGCGTGAGCAGGGGAGGGTCATAGAGAGGGAGACACAGAATCTGAAACAGGCTCCAGGCTCTGAGCTAGCTGTCAACACAGAGCCCGATGCGGGGCTCGAACCCACAAACCGTAAGATCATGACCTGAGCCGAAGTTGGACGCTTAACCGACTGAGCCACCCAGCTTCCCCTGAACTCAATATTTTGATGTCTGCTTTCCATTTCTAACATCATAGAACCATTTTGGTCTTCCACCGTCAAAAAAATATGAGTATTGTTTTCCTCATGCATGACCTAGCATCTTCTCATGTTTTATTTTTCTTTATTTTTCTCTTTTCTCTTTCTCAAAGTTATAATGTTCATAAGAATCAACCACTTCTACAATTTTGTTGAAAAACAGCAGCACCCAGTCCACTCTCCCCTCCTTCCCACAGAGGCCACCATTTTCATCTCCCAGCTAATTATTTTGGTATTTACATTCATGTCTATAAATAATATAATTGAATGGCTACTTCTTCATTATTTTTTTTAGCATAGGCATTTTCTGTTGGTCTCTACCATGATAAAATATAATAGCAATCATTCATATGGCACTTAGTATGTGCCAGGCACTTTTCTAGGTTCTTCCCATATATTAATTTATTTAGTGGTCTAAGTTTATTTACTTATTTTGAGAGAGGGGAGAGAGAATCCCAAGCAAGCTCCATTCTCCATGTTGAGCCCATACTGAAGAATGGGAAACTAATAGGGATGAGAAATCACAAGCACTTAGGTGGGTGTGTTCACCATTGTTGACCATAGGGTAACCTGGCAGGGTCATTTATTTGTAGAATATTTGATATCAGTATCTGTGGATGCTTCCTTTTGCCCTGGGCATATTCTCTAGAGAAAAATCTGCCAGTCTCCACCCAGGATCTCAGCATCCAATGTGCACTTATTTATTTAATCTACATATTTTAATAGAGTAGCCCCACCCTCCACTTTGCCTAACGCCTTTCAGTTCAAGACAATCTGTTTTGTTCTCTCCAGAGAATAAACTTCAAGTTTTTTACTGAGATGTGGGAAAGGCCATCTCATAGACTTCCACTAAGCCTCCGCAAGTCCTCCGCATATCACTTGGCTCCAGTCCCAAAGCCAACACTACCTGTCTCAAGGACTCCACTTCCAGTGCCCAAGTCTGTTTGTCACTATTGTTGTGTAACAAACTACCCCCCAAACCTAGCAACTTAAGCACCAACCATTTAACTCTACCCATGATTCTGTGGAATGTGAATTTGGGAAGGGCTGGGTGGGCAGCTCTTGCTTGGGGTTTCTAATGTAGCTTCAGTCAGATACCTGCTGGGGCTACTGTCATCTGAAGGCTCGACAGGGCTGGATATCCATGGTGACTCACTCACAGAGCTGGTGATGGACACTGGCTGTCAGGTAGAGGTTCACCTTGCCTGTCACCTGGGACACCTTTTGTGGCCTTCTAGCATAGCAACTTCAGCATAGTCAGATTTCCACACAGGATCTGGTTTCACCCAAAGTGAGCACCCCAAGGAGTCCGGCCTCAATTTGCAAGACATTTTCTGACAGTCTCAGAAGCCACGCAGTGTCTCTTCTGATATACTCTATTCATCAGAGCAGTTATAAACCAGCCTAGGTTCAAGGGGAAGGGGCATTGATACCACTTATCAGGGGAAGAAAGTAAAAACCTGGGAGGGGGCATGTTTGAAAAATTGCCACACCATTCTACTGAGACTTTGTTCAAATGTTAGCAGTAGTTTTCTAGTCCGTAACCTGGTAACTTCATCATACTCTGCATCCACTATACTATACGGCACTTGCAACTTCCACTCCTTTCTTTGAGGGGGAGATGAGGCCCTTCCATCCTAGCGCTGGACACCTGTATTAGTCACAGTCCTGGATAGAAACAGAATTCTATTCCCAAAGATCAACTGAGGAGACTTTAAAGAAGGGATAATTTGTAGAGGTGTTGGCAGGGCTAGGAGAACCAACGGCAGGAAGTCATTCTCATTCCTAGGTCTGGAGGGGGAAGAGGAAGAAGTATTGTTACAAGTGAGAGCTCTAGTTTTGTAGAGCCAGCCACTCCGCGGTAGAGATGCATTGGCTGACAACTGGAAGCAAGGAGGGAACAGGGAAGAAATACCCTAACCTTTCTCTCCCTCCGCCCTATGAATGCCTGCCTGTGCTTCCTACTGGCCACACCCAGCTGGTGTGATGCAAGGGCATCTGGGTGATGCAGTCATTCCCATCAGTATCTGCCATACTGCACAGGACATATGAAGATGGAGAAGTGATCTGGGGAATAACAAACGGAGAATAACCACCAGAGCATTTGACTTGGGTTTGGCTGAGCAGAATACTCTATCCTCTTCTCCACTATGGTTGGTTAAGTGTTGGGCATGTGATTTAAGCTCAGCTAAATAGATTCCTCCCTGGGTCTTTTCCTCATGTTATGAGGGTTTCTGGGAAAGGGTCCTAAGGACTATGGAAGCCTGGAACTGCCAGGGGACAACTTGTTGACAAGAAGCTAGAACCCATATGGGGATCAAGACAAACAAGCAACCTGAGCTGAAAGGTGGACAAAGAGAAGCAGAAGTATTATAGGAAGAGAACACATCAGGCTCTTTCCGTACGTGCATTGAATTTATGATTTGCGCAACCAAGGACAACTGTGTTGCCCTGTCTCTCTGAACCAGGCAAGCACTGTTCTCATAGACAGTTGTGAGAAGCTTGGATTTTAGGGTTTCCCTGACTTGTGCAGTGAGTTTTTGCTGATTTTCTGAAGTGGGGTAGGGTGCCGAAGTGAGACTCTACTGAATGGTAGGGATGGCTTTAAAATTTTTTGTGTGGTCGCTTGTTCATGGCTTGGAACTAGGACTAAATAACAATCTTTTTTTCTTTCTTGAACTTACAGAATTGGACCTTTTATCCCCCCTCAGAATTCTCAGGATGTTTTTGAATGCTTGGAGTCTGCCACATTTGCACCTTGGATTTCGTAGTAATTTATCCTCATAGATTCCCTCCCTCTTTTATTTTTAAAGGCAGGTTTGTGTTAGGGTTCCACTCCTTTCAACAGGAAGACCAGCCTGTCATCCATTCTCATGGCTTTAAACATCCCTTCTGAAGTAGTGACCCCAAATCTACATTTTTAATATTTCCTTGTCTCTTGAGCTCTCTTGACATGTCTTCAGTTTCCTGCTCTAAACGTCTCTAGTTGGATATTTCCTGCATTTCCAGCCAGACAGTCCAAGTCTGAATTTCTTTCCATCCCCCTAATCCTTCCTTTTCTTCCTAGCATCTGTATTTTAGCTAATCTGGTCATCCAGACTGGTGATCTCAGAGTTATTGCTGACTTCCACCACTCCCTCTCTACCCATCTACCCCCGTCCTGCCGATCATTTGAATCCTAGTGACGTTATTTGATTTTTTTTAACTTTAAAACCTTATAGTGAATAGATAATATGCTTATCTGTTGAAATTTGAAAGTGTAAAGATCGAGAAAGAGTTTTCTTCCTCCTCTGTTCCTTGTGCATGTAGATCCCCATCTAGGAGATAGCCAATGCTACCAGTTTCTTGTAAAGTCCTTCAGAGATAAGAATGTATATACAGATATTCTTTTCCTTTTCACGTGACCAGCACTATATACATTGTGTGGTTCTGTACCTTGCTCTTTTCAGTTAGCAATACATTTTGGAGATTATTTCTTATTAGCACTTTTTAAAAAAATGACTATGTAGATTCCACGATGCACTTACATTTATTAACAAATACCCTGATGATAGGCAAGTTCTATGGATTTCACTCTGGTGCACTGGGATGCGTGGAGTCTGACTTGGGGTAATGGAATTAATTGTGTATGGTCACTCAGCCAGTGAGAGTCAGGGAAGAATCCAGTGCCTGGTCTGGGGCTATTCCCAGCACCCCAAAAGGACATGGAGGGGTCAACAGTAGATGGAGTACAAAAGCTGGGGTTCTAGAGTGAGGGATCCTTTCCTAGACAGGGCCTGGAGCCTTCCAGTCAACAGTCATTTTGTGATGATATTTCCCTGGGATCTCAGACAGTCTTCTGAATTAGCAGAAGGCTGTTGGCCTCCTCTAATGCCATTAGCTTGACTGAAATGCAGCAGTGTGAGTGTGGACCCCGGTGCTGTTTGAAATGTGTGTAAGCGGGTGGCTGGCCATGCGCTTTGAAGGATTGAGTCCCTGAATGTCTCATTGCCCCCACTGTGTTTCAGCTGCCAGGCCCCTGCCTCCCTGACTTTTTCTAATAATGGCCAATGCACCTCAGTCTAGCCTTTAATCAGGATGGCCTGCAGGGATAGGCATGACTAGTCCACGTGGACGCTTCTGCTTGGGCTGACAGGGCCTGCCCCTCCCGTGACTTGACCAGAGAAGGCCCATGTCTAACCAGCAAGCACCCACCACTTCTTTGTGGCCATCAGTGGTGGAAGTCTGCTAGGAGAAGAAGTAATTACTCCTCACCCCTTCTTTGGCTTGGATTCCAGCTCTTCTCTTTCCCGTTGGGTCTGGGGGAGAACAAGAAAGAGGGTGAAAGCTTGCTTTGTCCCTGTTGTAAAAACTGTTCCTCTAGACAAAGTAGCTGCTTTGTCCTAAATTAATCCTGGTCACATTAGCATAGGTGAGCAGTATCTTCTTTCCTACCATTAATCAAAATCTTGGTGTGTCATGTCAGTTCTCTTTTCTGTGAAATGAGTGGTTGGATGCATTTTCTGACCTGATTCCTCATAGCTGGCTGGCTAGAGGAGCTCATGTTCTCAGGGGCCTGATGGTCAAGGAAGCTTCCTACAGCGAGATTCAGCTTCCTGGGGACCTATCACGAGCCGAACACTGGGCTGGCCACTGAGCAGTTGCCGGTGAGTAACGGGACACAGCGTGTGCTTGTGGGGAGTTGGCACGGCAGTGGGGGAGTAGACTGAGGGTCTTGGGCATCATCAGGTGTGCTCAGTGGAGACAGGCACAGGGGCTGGGATCCAGGGGCTTGCTCAGCCCAGCCGGGAGGAGCATAGAGAAGCTTCCATCACAGCCAAGAAGAAAGTCTGTGATTTGGCAAGACAAAGATGGGGAGAAAGGGCAGAAGGGGAGCAAGTGGGGCACAGGCGTTGGGGTGCGCAACGCAGTGGGAGCATTCTGTGAGCTGCAGTAGGCAGCCTGGGAGCCGGGGGGCTGGGAGGAGCCTATGTTCCTTCCATGGTGGGCTCCCCGCATTGCTGGCAGGGAGTCAAGAAAGGGCCAGGGTCGTGTTTGCCTCTGAGATTTTGTACTCTGGTAACAGTGGGAGAGGCAGAGGCTGGGGAATGCAATAGGAGGGACAGGAGTGATTGGGGAGACAATTCAGAGCAGGAGCTATTGGAGTGGTTCAGAGGCATGAACTAGGGAAGAAGGAGCAGAGAAGGTGAGCTTAATTGTCCGTTGGGTGTGCAGGGCTAGGTGCCTCAGTGTCCTACAAGAAGCCCACACCATAAGGGCTACCCCCAGTGTGGCCCTATCACCCGCTGTGCAGGGGGAGGGGGTGATTGGAATCATAGGAGCAGTATATGCTGGCTCTGGTTAGCTCTTGGCTCTTCATTATCCCCTTTTTCCTCTGTGGAGTTCAAGTTTGTTGGTATTTGGACCAAGGTACAAGGCCTGTTAGCTCAAACAGTAGCCTAGAGCTGATTATGAACTTATGGGAGATGGCCTGTTATCATCAGTGTTCATTATTTTTTTTACCATAATTTTAGCTCAAAGGTAGGGGCTTAAGGGGCCTAGTGAGGCCTGTATTTCCTATTTGGATATTTTCTGGCATTTTCCTCCTGTGTAGATGCTGGCTCTTGACGGAGATCAAGAAACATGTTAGTGATAAATAGTTTTTATTTTGGTGGTAGTTAAATTTCCCTTCCTTCTTCTATCCCTTTTCATTAAAAGCTAATGTAAAGTGATGGCAGAATGAATAACCAGCATTCCTTCCCCTTAAATGAGGTTCAGCAGAGGGAACAGCATGGGTACCTATGGGAACAGCAGGGAACGTGGGAGGCACAAGGGAGTAAATAAGAAGGGGTGGCAGAGTGGGAGGGGCCTCAGAAAGGGGTCTCCAGTCTCAGAGCTCCTTCTGGAACAGGGATGGCTGTCACAGGGCCTGAAATCAGAGACACATGGAGACCACAGTTCCCATGGCCCCTCAAAGCCATTCCAGGAAGCGGTCAGGCCTGAACAACAGACAAGCTGAAGCTTCAAGACTAATCATAGAGAGTCCTAGCCAGGTGACAGAGGTGGGCAATCTCGTGTGTGTGTGTGTGTGTGTGTGTGTGTGTGTGTGTGTGTGTGTGTGTGTAAAGTGTTGTGGGGGGCAGGGCCTAGGAGCCCACCAGGATGGAGATTAATAGCAGAAGCTCTGGAGTGAGACAGTCTGGGTTTAAATCCCTACACTTAGCTGTGTGACCCCGTGTGAGCTACTTAATCTCTCTGTGTCTCAGTTTTGTTTTCTATAAAAAAGGGATGAGGATATCTTATCCTTGAGTCTTGGAGCCTACGTGGTACATTAAGACAATGCAGAGTAGGCACTCAAAAATACTGTCTCTCATAGTTACCCATATCGTTTTTATTTTCTCTGAAAACTGACCATGAGCATGAGTGTGAGCCAGATATATATTAAACAGACACTCATTTTCGCTTATGTTGACAAAAAAATAAGGCAAATAAAAAATAGAGCACTGTTCTCCCAGAATCCAGAAATCAGGACAAAACCTTTGAACAAGAGAGGATATTCAGATGGCCAATAAGCTTATGAAAGGGTGCTCTGTTCAACATTAATAATATTCCAAGAAACACAAATGAAAACCAGAACCTTATACCAACCTGGGCCTATCGGAATGGCAGAATGAAGAAGGCAAATAGTACTGAATTGTGTTGAGCTGGAGATATAAATGAATAGAGCCAGTTTGAAAACCCCATTGGCAGTACCCATTGAAACTAAACGTAGGCACACCCTATGGCCCAGCAATCTCAATCTTGGGCATGGACGCAACAGATACCTGTGGGTAGCTCATCAAAAGATGTGTTCAAGGGACACCTGGCTGGCTCCATCAGTAGAGCATGTGACTCTTGATCTCTGTATTGTAGATCTGAGCCCTATATTGGGTGTAGAGATTACTTAAACACAAAATCATTTAAAAAGAGAGAGAGAGGGGCGCCTGGGTGGCTTAGTCGGTTAAGCGTCCGACTTTCGCTTAGGTCATGATCTCGCGGTTCGTGGGTTCGAGCCCGCGTCGGGCTCTGTGCTGACTGCCAGCTCAGAGCCTGGAGCCTGTTTCAGTCTGTGACTCCCTCTCTCTCTGACCCTCCCCTGCTCACGCAGTCTCACTCTCTCTCTCTCTCTCTCTCTCTTCTAGAAATAAAAAAATATTTAAAAAAAAAATAAATAAATAAAAAGAGAGAGAGAGATGTGCACAACGTGGCTTATAGCTGCATTATGTGTGTTAGTACCACAGTGGAAACTACCCAAGCATTCATCACCAGGAGAATGGATAAATAATCTCTGGTATACTCAAACAAATGGATTACTTTACAGCAAGTTGGAGGGTGGACAAGCCACTGTTACGTGCAAAGCTGTGGATAAAGTTCGCCAAGATGATGTAGAGTAAAAGAAGCTGGAGAAAAAGTGTTCACACTGGGCTTCCATTGATATGAAGTTCAAAAACAGGCAAAGGTGTTTTCTATTGTTCAGAGGTGGGAGTGTGGGTGTGGAAAAGCATGACCTGTGACTTGTAGTCAGTTCAGACCCAATGGACAGAGACAGACTTGACCCTGCATGTGGATATTGCTCTGCTACTCCAGCCAGAGGAGGAGACGCTTTCCCCATCCCCGTGGGCAACAGCTTGGCCAGTGAAAAGCCATCACACTTCCAGCTCCCAGTGTAATCCACTGGACTTTCAGCTTATAACAGCCTTCCCAATTTACACCTTTTCTCCTTCAAAAAGCATGCTCCTCCTTTTTTCCCCAGCCTTAGCTACAGTTTTGCTGCAGCTTGTTTGGCCCACATTGCAATTCTCTTTTCCTCCTGAGTAAACCCCTCTCTTGCTGATAGCATGACTGGTAGTTTTCATTTTTAGGGTCGACATGGCTTACCTTTGGTAGGGGAAGGGGACATGGCCGAAACTAGCTTCTGTGGGTGCCGGCCATGTTCTGCGTCTTGATCTGGTTGCTGGTTTCACGAATGTGGACCTTCATTGAGCTTGTGAGTTCTGTACATCTCCCTGTGTCCATTGTACTTGGATAAAACATTTAGGCCATATGTGGAAAGTCTTCCCTAAGCCCAGAACATTCCTCTTACACACAGCTTCATCCCAGGCTCCAGGAACAAAGACCACTCTCTTCCTCTCCTGCAGTGAAAGGATTCCAGGGCCAGGCCAGGGAATGAGGGCTCCAGGAACATTGGTTTCTGGGGTTGACAGGTGAAGTGACTGCCTCATTCACCATTGTATCCGCATGACGCACAATGTGGTGTGTCACAAGTCTCTGTAGAAATCAGGGAGGGAGGAAGGGACGGCGGAAAGGCAATTGAGTTGTAGCAGAGAGAGCTGGGTACAGATTCTCTGTCTTATGAATAGCCTTTGGGTTTTTTTTTTTTTAAGTTTATTTATTTTTGAGAGAGAGAGAGACAGAGCGTGACTAGGGGAGGAGCAGAGAGAGAGGCAGACACAGAATCCGAAGCAGCTCCAGGCTCTGAGCCATCAGCACAGAGCCCTGATGCGGCCTCATGAACCATGAGATCATGACCTGAGCCAAAGTTGGACGCTCAACCGACTGAGCCCGCAGGTGCTTCTGAATAGCCTTTGGGTTTTGTCGAGCCCTAACGCACAGAGGTCTGTCCTGGAGGTCAACCTGGAGTGTTTCTGTGTGTCCTTCCTGTATAAGACCAAAAAAGTCATTCCCATACTCATTCAAGTTTAGTAAGATCTTTACTCTGTGTCTGAAGGCATAGCCATTGCCCCGGCAGAGCATGGAAGGGGCTGGAAGCAAGCAGTCCGCATCCTTGCCTACATGACCAGCTGCCAGCACTGGCCTGCATGGAGGCTGTGCTGTGGAAAGGTCACTCTGAGGCTTAGGTAGGTATGGTGAAGGGACAGGATGGATGAAAGGAGGGGTGGGTTGAGGGAAGTCCAGGGTCCTTCCCAGGGAGAGGACTTGAAAGCACACAGCAGGACTTGGCCGGAGAGGAAATAAAAGAGGAAAAGGCACCTCTACTTGTTTTTGCTGGGGGAGAGATGATCTGGGTGAGGAAACACCAGCCTCTAAATTGTCATTTCAGGGGTGTGCCTGGCTGGCTCAGTCGGTAGCGCATGTTACTTTTGATCTTTAAAAAAAAACCCTTTTTTTTAAAAAAAATTTCTGAGAGAGAGAAAGAGGCAGCATGAGCATGGGCAGGTCAGAGAGAGAGGGAGACACAGAATCTGAAGCAGCTCCAGGCTCTGAGCTAGTGATCAGCACAGAGCCTGATGTGGGGCTTGAACCCATGAACCGTGAGATCCTGACCTGAGCTGAAGTCGGACGCTAAGCGGACTGAGCCACCCAGGTGTCCCTGTGTGACTCTTGATCTTGGGGTCATGAATTCAAGCCCCACGTTGGGTGCAGAGATTACTTTAAAAATACCTGTTGCTTCTCTTAGCTCCCTCAGTGGCATCCTACCTACCACACACTTTTCCCTATTCATACCTTTTTTTCCTATATGTGCCCGATTGTACCTTTTTTTTCTTAAAGGCATATACACAATATTGTGCCCTAGGGAGAATATGGTTCAGTAGCATCTGATGGAAGAAATGGTGATTCCATGGAGTGCAATTCAAGGGACCTGGGAAAATCCAGGCCACTAAAGACAGATCCCACTGGAGCCTGAAATGCCACCTTTCCCAACTCATTCTCTTGTGATAGGAATTGTCCTTTCCCTCCTGTTTTCTGTGTCAGTGACCAGAAGGGAGTGTAGGTATTGGGGTGGGTAGAGCAGAAGCCGAGGCCCAGTTTTGCTGAAGGACAATTCTGAACAGCCAGAACTTGATACCCCAGGTGAATGTCACAGGCTGCAGCAGTGGTTCTCAAAGTGGGGTCTCTGGGCCAGCAGCATCAGCATCAGCTGGGAGCTGATTAGACATCCTCAAGTTCCAGCCCAGACCCCTGCGATCAGAAAATGGTGAGTGGGGTGGCACTTGGGTAGCTCAGTCGGTTGAGCGTCCAACTCTTGATTTTGGTTCAGGTCATGATCTCACAGTTTGTGGGATTGAGCCCCACATATCTTCCACACTGAATGTGGAGCCTGCTTAGGATTCTCTCTCTCTCTCTCTCTCTCTCTGCCCCTCTCCTCTGCTCTCTTTCTAAAATTAAAAAAAAAAGAAAAAAAGAAAATGGTGAGTAGGGCCCAGCACTCTGTGCTTGAATGAGCCTTCTGGGTGATTTGAATACATGACAAAGTTTAAGAACCTCTAAGGAAAGAGCCATTTTCTTGACCAACTCTTCCTTTCTCACCAACATCCTCTCTCCTTGGGAAAGAGACCAAAACAAAATGGTGGTTGACTTGCCATATTATATACCTGAAACTAATATGCTGTATGTTAACAACACTGGGATTAAAATAAAAACTTAATAAATACATTAAAAAAGAGAAATACATACTTACAGCCTTCAAAAAAAAACCCCAAGTCCCCCAAAATCAAAATGGTGTTGGATTAAAGCTCATGAATTTGGGATATTTTCTGGGGATATTTGCCCCTGCCCCAGTCTAATAAAAACCCTGTCACCCTCGTACTATAAGAGACCAGGTTTTGAAAACACACTGAATTAGAAATATAATTCTGGCTCTGCTACTTTCTGGCTGGGAACCTGAGAAAATTTTCTAATGCTTGGTGTTACCATCTGTAAAATGGGGCTCATAATATGGCCTACCTGACCAGCATTTTTCTAGTGATCCTATTGCTATATACTCAGTTAGTGCTCAGCAGGTGGGCCCATTGGTTGTCAGTCATGCAAGATCTCCTGAACTAGAAGTTAGATTGGATCTGAAAGAAATCAGCCATTAGAGACTTATAATGGTGGAGGGAAGTGGGAGACCAAATGGCAATTCTGAACTGTATGTCTTCACGTTCTGAAATGTGAGCTATACTATCCTGTGACCCTGAAAAATATGTAAAGGACAGAGTGCTATGAACCAGGTACTGAAGTTTTGAAGGCTGGTGAATCACTTCTGCCCTGTCTGCCAGGGAGTTATTACCCAGCAGGATGAATGGTGGGCACTAGCTGGCCTCACCAGTCTTGGAGGGGGTCAATAGCTTGTAAGACGTGTTCCCTGAATGACAAAGCACTGTTGGCTGACAAGCTTACAAACAGAACCACCCCCACCCCCCACGATTACCTACCCACAGAATGATTTATGGCCGTTCCCTTTTCATTTATAAAACTGACAGTATTCCAGCTGATAAATATTGATGTATGTGAAATTCAGCAGCCGCAGGATAAAAGCCACTGGCCCCGTGGCGACATCGGGCCGCCTTACAAAGACATCATCCACCGCCCTTCACCCTCTGGAATGCTGACTCCTATTCGGTATAATAAAGAGGGTTTAAGGTTCACAGGAATATGACACCAGGGTGAAACTCAACCAGTGCATTCTACAGCTGGGGTGGACCTCAGGTAGAAATATCTGGAATCAAATTTTGTGAGGAAATACCCTGGAGGGTGACCCGCCTACAGAGTGTGGTTTTGCAGCATGGCAGGAGGTGGTACCCTTGATAATTAGGGATGTACATGTGTGGCTCTGAAGCGGTCTGGCGTTGTCACATAGAGGTGAGAAGGCAGTGGCCCTGATTTCCTCACAAGGGAGCATTCGCTGTGACAACAGTTAGTGAGGGGATTGGTTTTGCCTTTTATCTGCAGATTTCAAAGTTCTTGCCCTGAGTCAGTGTTTCCTGATACCTAGAAGGTGAGAGTGTTCACTTCTCCAGACAGACAGCCTGCAGGGCACATCGGGCAATGGCATCATCAGCCACGGGGTGACTGACGGCTCACCTGTCCCTCAGGGTGTGTCGTGACTGTCCTCTGTCACTGGTGCGGTAGCCAGCATGGGGCAGGGAGCTTCAGGGGAAGAAAACAGGGCCGGGAAGAAACAAAGCACAGGGCTTTCTGCACCTTGGTTCCTAAACTTGGTGCTGTATCTGAATCACCTGCCAAATATGTTAACAATTAGGATTTCTGGCCAAACTGGTTTCTCCCAAACTTTTGATTCAGTAAGTCTGGGTGACAGTTGGGGACCAGCATTCTGTCTGTGACAAGTTCCACAGATAATCCTGATGCACAACCAACTTTCGCTCTTCAGGGTCGATAAACAGACCCTGGAAGGAAACCAGGGGAGGAGGGGGTTGGGGTGGAAATTCATCTTCACAGCGGACACCAGCACACACTGTCCCTGGGGGGTCCACTTCCTCTCTCCTCCACTCAGGGTGTCACAACTGAACCCCATTTCCCTCAGCACAGTGGTTCTTAACCTCATGCACCTTGGAGTGAATTAAAAACCTCCCTGAAGAACATTCACGTGCCTATACAGTTTAGGCTGTGATTTCAGGAGTGTCGGAGGAGGCAGATTTAGCTCCAGGGGAGGAAGAAAACAATATGCGAAAACTTAACCCAAAACAAATAGAATCCGAACAAAAAAATTAAAAAGAACGTGCTGGTCTCTTTTAGTCCTGTTGTACATAGTGCCTCGCAAGGCCGCATAGCCATTTCTAATAACGAGAATGAGGTTCCCAGTGTAATAAAGAATTCAGAAAGGCTACCCAGGGTTTACCATGGATGGTCCTTGGCTTTGACTCTGGAGGTCTACCTCTCGTAACGCTGCCTTTCTTTTTTTTTTTTTTTTTTAATGTTTTTTTCTTAATTTATTTCTAGGAGAGAGAGAGCGAGAGCGTGAGCAGGGGAGGGCCAGAGAGAGAGGGAGTCACAGACTGAAACAGGCTCCAGGCTCTGAGCTGGCAGTCAGCACAGAGCCCGACGCGGGGCTCGAACCCACGAACCGCGAGATCATGACCTAAGCGAAAGTCGGATGCTTAACCGATTAAGCCACCCAGGCGCCCCGTAACGTTGCCTTTCTGACCACACAGCCTGGAAGGCTGAAAACCCTATCTTCTTTCAAGCCCCGTTGCAGCTGAGTGTAAATCAGGTTACACCCCGCAAGGTGTGCACGTGACTTGAAAGACAGAGGTGAGCGCGGGTCTCCCTGGGCCGCTCCTGGAGACTCACTGTAGGCAGGTGAGGCAGCTGGTGGGGTCCCCTTTTCCGTGTCTAGCTGCCGACACCCTGGGTGTCGCGAGGCATCCGCAGCTCCTGCCTTCCGGGTCTCAGTTATGGCAGTATATTCTAGAACTTGCAACATCACTGGCTGGATTGGAGGAGAGGGCTGAATGACTCCCAGGACTTTCCAAATACAGGGTCCTTTGAGGGACGCTGCTCCCTCTACAATGGCCAGTGAGGTGAGGAAGCAAGATTGTTGAGTTCATGGCTACAACCCAGGGATGAGAAGGCTGGTGGAAAACACCATGAAGCTGGGGTCTGGACATAGACCTTTCTAGCACATTGGCACAACATGGCATGGGAGATCCTTATCCATCTATCTGCATTTATGTGAGTGAATCTTTGGCATTGAATTCCTGGATCAAGGGGTATGTTTACTTTGATAAATATTGTTAAGTTATTCTCCAAAAACGTTTTATTAATTCACAGTGCCACCAACGTTTTACCTCTCCTTTACTAACACAGAAAACAAAACCCAGGCATGACTTTTAAAGTATCCACCAGCATGGTTAAAATAACACCAGCGTGGTAGGAGTACTGATCAACAAAAACAGAAGCCCAGCCAACCCTGACATACACCTCACCTGTCAGATAGAGACCAGTCAGATGGATATTTATATGTTGAGTACTAGCTCTCATGTAACCAATCTTTTTAATCTTCAACAATACATGAGGAGAAGAATAGTCTCTCGTTGCTGTTCACTTATGCCTTTTGGAGATCAGTGATCTCAAGGATTTTTTTTTGTTGTTGGGTTTAAATGTCTGTGTTAAATCTTGAATTTAAAAAAATTACACAAAATATTCCAGAGTCAAGTTCAGCAGAACCATTTTAAGAGATTACTGTAAGTCAAGCCTTATGCTAAGTTTTGAAGATAATAGTTCCCACTCTAGAAGAAATTATGGTGCGTTGGCAAGACAAGCCAGGTGCACGTGTGCACACACATGCCTACGTACAAAGCTAAGGATTTCCAGGACAAAGTGAAATCATCGGATACTTTTTAATACATATGTGGGGGAAATATAGTGAACATAAAATCATCAGAGAGAAAGCAGCTATCATCTGGGCCAGTCTATCGTGGCTGTCATTTAAAAAATGGAAAAAATTGTCCCCATGCAGTGTACAAATATGTTATTTATTTTTACTGTTATGGTTTGGCATGCATGATGAAGACGGCAGTATAATATTGCTCTGTGATTTCTTTCCATGATAGATTTTGCACAAGAAAGTGTCACAGAGGGGCGCCTGGGTGGCTTAGTCAGTTAAGAGTCCGACTTTCGCTTGGGTCATGATCTCGCGGTTCGTGGGTTCAAGCCCCGTGTCGGACTCTGTGCTGACTGCCAGCTCGGAGCCTGGAGCCTGTTTCAGTCTGTGACTCCCTCTCTCTCTGACCCTCCCCTGTTCACGCTGTCTATCTCTCTCTCTCCTAGAAATAAATAAAACATTAAAAAAAAAAAAAAGAAACTCACTCTACTGAATCTAAATCCTCCTGGCCTGGTGTTTATGCATAGACACAGCCACCAGTCACCCTCTGGGTGAACATACAGTCCCCCTTTCTCCTCCCCTCCTCCGGATCTAAGGACCCAAGCCCTCGCTTCTTTCCCAGCCCTGCCCTTGGCTCAGCTTGGGGGCTGATGCTGGAACTCATCATTTCAGGGTGCAGAGCAGGCCCAGAGAAGCACCAAGAGTCATCGGGTGGCTTGTCCTTTGTAGCCACCTTGGCTGGGGGACTACAGTGCTCAGGACTAGAGTACCGATGGGCTTTCACATCCCCTTCAGGCTCTTGGGAGTCCTCCTTCCTATGACTCTTTGCCAGCAACTCAAAAGACTTTCAATATCTACAGTTGATATATTCATATTAGTATGCCTGTCTGAATATCAGACTTGCCTGTAAGAAAGAATAATGATTTGGGTCTTGATTCTAAGGGTAATGAGAGTCACAGAAGAGTTGTGAGCAGGGAATGACATGATTAGATTTACATTTCAGGGATCACTGGGGCTGTGGAAAGGAGAAGGAGGGGTCAGAATGGATTGGTCAACAACTAGGAGCCTAACTCCTCAGTCCAGGCATGAGCAGATGGTCTGGACTGTGAGGAGTACATGGGTTGTAGAGAATCCACGAAGTCAACAGTGTTGCACTGGAGGTGGTTGGAGTAGGGGATGATCTGGGGTTTCTGGCTTTCCCACTGCGGGTGGACAGAGGGTGGTTATACAGAGTAGGAAGGAAACACGGGATGAAGCCTGGGTTTGGTGGAGAAGATCGAGAGCAATTTTCAAGATGCTGAGTTTAAGATGGTTTCGAAATATACCAGAGATATCAAGTACGCAGCTGGTATCTGTAGGTTTAGGGGTGAAAACATTCTGGACTAGAGTTACTAGTTCATGAGCCATCGATAAGAAGGTGATAAATAGGGGTCCCTGGTGGCTCGGTTGAGTATCTGACTTTTGATTTCAGCTCAGGTCATGATCCCATGATTGTAGGGGTCGAGCCCCAAGTCAATGAAGACACTAAGCTTGAAGCCTGCTTAAGATTCTCTCTCTCTCTCTCTCTCTCTCTCTCTCTCTCTTTCTCTCTCTCTTCCTCTGCTCCCTCCCCACTTGCATGCACACGCTTTCTCTTTAAAACAAGCAAACAAAAAAAAAAAAAGAAAAGAAAAGAAGAAGGTAATAAATGAGGATGTGTGTAGGATGAGATCAGGCTGGAGACAGTGGAGTGAGATTATGTGAGAACCCTGACTCCAGGAAGTCCGAAAGTTAATGGGTAACTAAAAAAAGGAACAGATCACAGAAAATTAAAAGCTGGGAAAAATTACCAATACCACAAACATAAAACCCAAAAAGTACCATCATATTTTAAATAATTATTTGCCTGAAACACTTCTATGTTTCTCTACCACTTTGGCAGCATGGTCTTCATCTTCTCAAATTCACTGAGATATTACTCATGTAAATATGCCGTATCTCTTTAAAACAGACAATTTGATGAGTTTTAGGACATGCACACACCCTTGAAAACATTGTCACAATGAACAGTCAGAGCATTTCCATCACCCCAGACACTTTATGGGCTACTTTTCAGTCCAGCCCCACCTTCCGTCCCTGGCCATCAATCTGGAATTTTTTATATAAATGAAATCACACGGTATGTGCTCATTTTTGCCTGGCTTCTTTTGCTCGGCATAATGATCCTGAGATTCATCTATGTTGTGATGCATATCAGTGATTTATTCCTTTTTACTGCTGAGTAGTATTCCACCACATGGGCATATCAAAGTTTATGTACTCTCCTGTTAATGGATGTTTGAGTTGTTTCCAATTTTGTGCTATTGTAAGACTATTTTTTTAAGTTTAATTATTTATTTTGAGAGAAAGAGTGAGCGAGTCGGGGAGAGGCAGAGAGAGAGGGAGAGAGAGAATCCCTCGTTGACAGCATGGAGCCAGTTGCAGGGCTTGATCTCACGAAGTGAGAGGTGAAGAATTGGATGCTTAACCGACTGAACCACCCAGGTGCCCTAAGTCTTTTAATCATGAATGAATATTGAATTTTCTCATATGCTTTTTCTGTAGTTCTTGAAATGATCATATTTTCTCCTTTATTAATACAATGAATTATAGTGATTGGTTGTCTAATGGTAAACCAACTTTGGATTCTTGGAATAAACCCTACTCTGTCAGGGTGCATTCTGCATAGTTGTAATTATAGCTACAGTTGTAGATAAAGAGATAACTGGATTTGATTTGCTAATAAATTCTTTTAAGGATTTTTGTACCTATGTTCATGAAGGGCAATGGTTTGTAATTTTCTTACTTTGTAATGTCTTTATTGGGTTTTTGTATCAGGGTATACTGGCCTTATAAAATAAGTTGAGATGTATTCCCTCCTGCCTCTATATTTCAAGAGTTTGTGTAAGATTCCTATCATGTCTTTATTTTCTAGAATTTACCAGTGAAACTATCTGAGCTTGAAGTTTTCTTTGTACAAGGAGTTTTGATAACAATTCCATTTATTTATTTAATCAAGATAGAGTTATTTAGGTTTTCTATGTCATTTAGCATCACTTTTGGGAAGTTGTATTTTTCAAAAATTTTGTCAACTCATCTAAGTACTGATTTCTTTCTGATATAAAGTCCTTCATAATAGTCTCTTTGTTTTTCTCTTCAATTTATGGATGACATTATTGTTGTAACAGCTTATTGAAATAGAATTCACATATCATAAAGTTCATCCTTCTAACACGTAGAATTCATTGGTTTTTAGTATATTTACAGGATTGGGCAGCCATTGTTCACCATTATCTGATTACAAAACATTTCATTTCGTCCCAAATGCCGTCCCCATTAACAATCACTCCCCATTCTCCCTTTTCCCTGGTCTCTGAAAACTATTAATCTGCTTTCTATCTTTAAAGATGTCCCTATTCTGGGCATTTTAATAAACATAATAATAAACATGTGGACTTTTGTGTCTGACTCAGCATAGTGTTTTCAACTTTCTTCCATGTTGTGGGATGTATCAATACATCATTCTTTTTTATGGCCAAATAGCGTTCCATTGGATGGATATACCACATTTTGTCTGTCTTCACTAGTTACTGTATATTATGTTTGTTTCCATTCTTTGTTGAGAAAAAAAGCTTCTGCAAACATTTGACAGGTTTTGTGGGGCACCTGGTTGAGCATTTGACTCTTGATCTTGGCTCAGGTCATGATCTCATGGTTCAAGGCTTTGAGCCCTGCGTCAGGCTCCACGCTGACAGCACAGAGCCTGCTTGGGATTCTGTCTCTGTCTCTGCCATTTTCCCACTCGTGTACATGCTCTCCCTCTCTCTCTCTTTCAAATAAATAAACTCTAAAAGAATAATTTCTTAAATGAATACACGTTTTATGAGGGTGTATCTTGTCAGTTCTCTTGGATATGTAACTGGGAGTCGAATTGCTGGGTCATACGATAACTCTATGTTTAACTTTTTTTTAAATTTTTTTTACTGTTTTATTTATTTTTTAGGAGAGAGAGAGAGAGAGACAGCGTGAGCGGGGGAGGGTCAGAGAGAGAGGGAGTCACAGACTGAAACAGGCTCCAGGCTCTGAGCTGGCAGTCAGCACAGAGCCTGACGTGGGGCTCGAACCCACGAACTGCGAGATCATGACCTAAGCGAAAGTCGGACACTTAACCGACTAAGCCACCCAGGCGCCCCAATATGTTTAACTTTTTGAAAATCTTCCACACTGGTGTCCAAATAGCTTTACCACTTTGCATTTCCCCCAGCAATGTGCGAGGGTCCCAGTTTCTGTACAAAATGCTACAATCCTTGCCAACACTTATTATTATATGACTTTTGATTGTAGCCTTCACAGTAGATATTTCACAATTTCACAATTTGCATTTCCTTAATGACCAGTGATGTTGAACAACTTTTCATGAGCTTATTGCTCATTTGTATATCTCTTTCAAAATCGTTGCCCATTGAAAAATTGGATTCTTAAAAAAATTGGATTATTTGTAGTTTTCTTCTTGCATCGTAAGGGTTCTTTATATATTTTGGATACCAGTCTCTTATCAAATATGTGATTTGCAAATATTTTCAACCCTGTTCTCTGGGTTGTGTTTCCAATTTTCTGATGGTGTCCTTTGAGGCATAAATGTTTTTAATTTTGATGACCGATTTTTCTCTTAGTTGTGCTTTTGTGTCATATCTAAGAAACAATTGCTAAGGTTACAAAGATTTATTTCTTTGTTTTAAGAGTTTTATAATTTTAGGGGCTCCAGGGTGGCTCAGTTAGTTAAGCATCCAATTCCGATTCAGGTCATGATCTCGCAGTTCATGAGTTTGAGCCCGATGTCGGACTCCACATTGACAGCTCAGAGCCTGGAACCTGCTTTGGATTCTGGGTCTCTCTCTCTCTCTCTCTGCCCCTTTCCTGCTCATGCTCTGTCTGTCTGTCTTTCTCAAAAATAAACATTTAAAAAAAGTTTTTCATAAAAAAAGGAGTTTTATAATTTTAACTCTTCTGTCCATTTTGAGTTATTGTATGTGGTGTGAGGTAGATGCTTAAATTCATTTTTTTGCATGTGCATATCCAGTTGTTCTCACACCCCTTATTGAGAACACTGATTGTTTTCCCCATTGAATTGTCTTGCCACTGTGGTCAAACTCAATAGTCTGTTAATTTCCTCAAAGATGTATTTTGTTTCTTCCCTCGTCCTTATTATTCCCTTTCTTCTAGCTACTTTGGGTTTACTTTGCTCTTCTTTTCTAACTCCTTATGGTGGAACTTTAGGGCTCTTTTTAAACTTTTCTACCTTTCTAACACAGGCACTTAAAGCTCTAACTTTCTTTCCAAGCACTATTTTTTTAAATCCCACAAGGTTTGACTTTTTAAAATTATCAGATTGCCCTTGTGATTCCTTCTTTGATCCATTTATTAGTTAGAAATGAATTGCTTAATTTCCCAATATCTGGGGCCTTCCTAGGTGTATTATTATTACTTTCTAATTTAATTCTGTTTTGATCAGAGAATATAAGCTGTATAATTGAAGTTCTCTTGAATTTATTGAGCCTTGTTTTATGGTACAAGATACGGTCTATCTTGGTCAAGAAACTGCATGTACTTGAAGATCATGTGTACTCAAGTAGTATTCTGTTCTTCTACAGTGGGGTGTAGGGTTCTATAACATCAATTAAATTAAAGTGGGTAATAGTTTTATTTAGTTCATATATCTTTTTATTGAATTCTTTCCAGTGGTTTTATCAACTCCTGACATATTCACATTCAACCACGATTGTGGATTATTTCTGTCAACGTTTTCTTCAGGGATATTGAAGTTCAGTTATTAGGGAACACATACACCTGGGATTGTTCTGTTTTCTTGATGTATTGACCGATCTATTCTTAGGAAATATCTTCTTTTTTTAAATAATTTTGTTTTCTCAAATTTCATTTTGTTTGATATTTTTAAAATATTTCTTAATGTTTATATATTTTTGAGAGAGAGAGACCACATGTGAGCAGGAGAGGGGCAGAAAGAGAGGGAGACACAGAATCTGAAGCAGGCTCCAGGCTCCGAGCTGTCAGCACAGAGCCTGAGGCGGGGCTCGAACCCATGAACATGACCTGAGCCCAAGTCAGCTGCCTTACTGACTGAGCCAGCCAGGTGCCCCTCATTTTGTTTGATATTGTTCTAGCCTTCTTTTGCCTATGTTTGCATGGTATATTATTTTTTTATCCACTTTAATTTATCTGTGCTTTATATTCAAAATGCATGCCTTATTTTATTTTTATTTTTATTTTATTTTTAATTTTTTTAATGTTTTTATTTTATTTCTAGGAGAGAGAGAGAGAGAGAGAGCGTGAGCAGGGGAGGGTCAGAGAGAGAGGGAGTCACAGACTCTGAAACAGTCTCCAGGCTCTGAGCTGGCAGTCAGCACAGAGCCCAACGCGGGGCTCGAACCCACGAACTGCGAGATCATGACCTAAGCGAAAGTCGGACACTTAACCGACTAAGCCACCCAGGTGCCCCTGCATGCCTTACATTTTAGGCTTGCATTACGCAGTTTGCAGCAATCTCCGTCTTTTATATTGAAATTTTTATTTCATTATTATTTCAATTATTGATATATTTAGATTTAGGTCTAGCATTTTATTTCATTACTTGTTTTGCTTGTCTTTATTTTTTTTCCTTTCTATTCTGTCATTCCTGCCTACTTTTGCATTATTTTAAACGTTAAAAAAATTTTTAATTTATTTATTAGCTTTATAGCCATATATTTTTTTCATGGCTGCCTTAGGGATGAATATATACATCCTTATATTTTGGGATTTTATGATTGTACTACTTCGTGTAAAATGTAGAAACCAAGCAACTCCACATATATGATAAACTTTATAAAACTATATTACAATTTTTGTTTAAACAGTTATATGTATTTTTTATAGGAAGAAAAAGTAGTCTTTTATATTTACCTTTTCTGATTATCTTCATTTCTTCTTGAAGATCTAAGTTTCCCTTTGGTATCATTTCTTTTTAGCAAGAGAAAATGCCTTTAGCACTCTTAGAGTGGTGATGAATTTTTGTAGCTTTTTAAATTTGGAAAATGTCTTTCCCTTTTAAGGATAGTTAGATCAGTTTTTAGATCATTTACATCTAAATGATCACTTAGATCATTAAAAAAATTTTTTTTAGCCTTTATTTATTTTTGAGAGAGTGAATGGGGGAGGGGCAGAGAGAGAGGGAAACACAAAATCTGAAGCAGGCTCCAAGCTCGGAGCTGTCAGCACAGAGCCCGACACAGGACTCGAACTCATGGACCAGACCGCAAGATCAGGCCCTGAGTCAAAGTCGGATGCTTAACCGAATGAGCCACCCAGACACCCCAATTTAGATCATTTTTAAAGTATGCTCTAACATGTCATTAATTCTATCTAGTATATTTTATCCCAAGCATATTTTTCTCTAGAATTCCATTTTGGGTCTGTCAAAATATATCTTCTTTGTCCTTAAGTAGGCCATGCTCTCCTCGTATATGTACAGAATACAACCATTTTAAAGCTCAGTAATTGACTTTTCATCTATGAATTGAGTCATATCTGGGTCTATTTCCAATTGAACGATCTTCATCCTCATTACAGATTGATTGCATGTCCCTGCTTTATGCCTATCTTGTAACTGGACTGGATACCAGACATTGTGAATTTTACATGGTCAAGTGCCAGAGATTTTTGTATCCCGCTAAAAATTCCTGCATTGTTGTTTTTTTTTTTTTTCTTTTTCCTGGTTGCAGACAAGTTACTTGGAAACAATTCTGTCCTTCTGAAGCTTGCTTTTAAGTTGTGCCAAATGGTGTAGAGTTTCTCTTTCCTCACCACTGATACAATCCCCTTCTGAGCTTGTGCCTGACTTCCCCTGGAGCATGAAGCTTTCCCACTCCGGTTGGCAAGGCCACAGACGGCCCCTGGCCCCACGTGGCCTGCAGGGATTGTCCGACTGCCCCTTTCCGCAGCTCTTTCCCTGGCTTCAGGGAGCTTCCACGCGGGCACTGAGCAGGAGACTTCAGGAACCCTTTGCGGGTCTCTGGATCCCTCTCTGGGCAGCGCATGGCTCTCTAGCAGTCTGTTCTGCAAATTCCGGCCTCCCAGCATCCACAGACACTATCTGTCTCAGCTCAAGGCGACCACTGAGCCCTGTTAGGGTCCCCCCTCCTGTGCTGTGACTTAGAAATCATCCAGGCATCTGGCCAGGACAGTCACAGAGCTTGTCTGATCGCCTTCTTTCAGGGATCACTGTCCTGTGCCACCCTTTGTCCAGTGTCCCAAATGGTTCTTTCCTATATTTTATTCAGTCTTTCAGTTCCATAGAATAGAAGGGTAAGCCTATTCTCTTAACATTTATTTATTTATTTAGAGAGAAAGAGAGAGAGGGAGAGAGAGCGAGCGAGCAGAAGATGGGGAGAGGGGCAGGGGACAGAGAGAGAATCCCAAGCAGGATCCATGCAGTCAGCACGGAGCCCCACATGGGGCTCGATCTCACAAACCATGAGATCATGACCTGAGCCGAAATCAAGCGTCAGACGCTTAACCAACTGAGCCACCCAGGTGCCCCAATAGAGGCGTGAACCTAATCTCTTTGATTCCATTCTAGCCAAAAGTTGAATTCTTTCACCTTCATTTTTTAATAAAATCACAGATGTGAAATTCTGGGTTGGCAAGTTCGGTGTTCTTTCCCAGCACTGTAGAGGTGCTCCTCTGTCTTCGGCCCCCACGGTTTCTGATGAGACTCTTGTACACCTTTGAGTCATTGTTCTCCTGCATGTAATGTGTCGTCTTTCTTTGCCGCTTTCAAGATTTTCTTTTCTGAAGAACATGACTGTGGCTGTGCAGTGGAGAATGGCCTGGAATGAAAAAAAAATCATGAAAAAAAAAGGGGGGGGTGTGCCTGGGTGGCTTAGTTGGTTAAGCGTCCGACTTTCGCTTAGGTCATGGTCTCGCGGTTCGTGGGTTTGAGCCCCGCATCGGGCTCTGTGCTGACTGCCAGCTCAGAGCCTGGAGCCTGTTTCAGTCTGTGACTCCCTCTCTCTCTGACCTCCCTGCTCACGCTGTCTCTCTCTCTCTCTCCAGAAATAAATAAAAACATTTTTAAAAAATCATGAGAATGGCCTGGAATGGAACAAGAGGAAATTAGGGAGGCTAATGCCATACCTTCCCGGAGGTGACATTGTTTAGACTACACTGGGGCCCACAGGGATGGAAGAAAAGGATAAAGCTATAGGGACACCTGGGCGGCTCAGTCAGTTGAGTGTCCGACTTTGGCTCCGGTCGCGATCTCATGGTTCATGAGTTCGAGCCCTACATCAGGCTCGCTGCTGTGAGCACAGAGCCTGCTCCGGATCCTCTGTACCTAATCTCTCTCCCCTCCACTGCTCATGCTCTCTGGCAGCACTTGGTTAGAAGATCAGGGTGAGGGGAGGGAAGTGGGAGGTTGAAAATGGCTCCTTAGTTTGGGGAATGGGGAAAGTGGGTAAATTCAGGATTATTGCACCAGGAAAGGGCTACCATGGGGAGATAAGGCATTGCATTGTGGAGTATGTTGTGGGTGAGACACACAGTCTGGGATACTAAGCAGCTTAGGGGAGAAATCTGGGCTGCGTCTGGCACTCTTCCGGGGGTGGGGCAGCTTATAGATAGTATGTGTGCGGGATGGGCACCCAATCACTCTGTTCTTCTCCACTGAGTGCAGAAGCAGCTGAGAGGCAAATTCTGGAATAGGCAGAGGGAGACTGGAGATCAGGTTCAGTACTGATCAAGCTGATCGGAAGCCACGGCTCTAGATCTGGGTCCAGATGGGCTGGGCAACACTTCCTGCCCAATCACCCAGCCCTGCCTATTCAGCTGCAGGCCCAGCCCGACGGCCCAGCCCTTACCCGTGCGGAGGGCAGGGGGCAGGCAGGCAGATCGCAAAGGCAGAGTGAGGGGCCAAGTGAGGTGAGCCCCAGTGTCCCTCAAGCCCCACAGCTTCCCCAGTGAAGGGTAGTGGTAGAGCAGAGTGTGCTCTGAGAAGCTTTGCCAGGGAAGGAGTCCACAGAGGAAGCACCCGAACTGAGCCCCGGGCACTGCCAGCATCCAGAGGCTGGGCTGGGAGAGAAGGTCCTGTGAGGAATATGGAGAATTATCTGAACAAAGGAAGACATTTCAAGGCAGAGGCTGAGGACGAGATGAGGGTTCCTCATAAGAGCCCAGGCTCACCGCTATGGTGTGATTTTGGCAAGGAACCTCTCAGGCCACACGCTGGGCACACTTCTGACTTCCCCGGGTATGGTAGTATAGAGAATCATTTACCCTAATCAATTCATCCTGAGTCTGGGAGGAAGATTTATAGGTTTATGGGCCTTAAAAATCTGTTTTCCTAATGCTGACCACAAAAGAGTTACCAAAAATGAACACAGGTAGGTATGGAAGGCTACAGTCCTTTCTGTGGCTTATTTTAGCTTCGGAATAAGGAAAAAACAATCCTAGGTGACCAGGGCAATATACCATGCCTTCTCAAAGGCCTTTAAAGCCTGCTTTTTAAGCCTTTGGATATCCTTGAAGAGCAGGTGAAAGCAAATATTTTAATCTCATCCTAAAGAGAAAGGAGTGAGAGCAAGCAGCCTGGCGCCTTCCTCTAGAACCCTGGGCAACTGGGCAGTATCTGCTCCTGGCTGAGAGCATGCGGGCTGGAAACCACTCCCAGCAGCAGGGTCCTGGACAGAAGTAAGAAGACTATGTAATCAACAGACCCGGCAGGGTGGGGGGTGGGGGGGAGGTGAGGGCTGGGTCCTCAAGGAACAGATCCCCATTTCAAACTCCTTGAGGACAGGAGTTGTATTTCCCCATTCTTTTCATGTCTCCTGGTCACTAGCACCTCCCAAGATCTCAGGACACAGGCGGGGTGACATAGGTTGTCCGGGGGAGGGGGGAGGGTACGGAAGAAGCTGGATGTAATTCGGTATATTGGATCAAGAGTTCTCAAAGATGTTGTGCGTGGAAGTGGCATGGTCAGCTCAGACAGGACCAACATCGTTCAGGCCAGCTCTGGGTTTTAGGGAGAAAACCTGGAAGAGACACGTAAAATGGACTGAAAGTGTGAATGGAGGTCAAGAGCAGAAGAAAACGTTGGAGTCTGTTGCAGAATCGTCTGCCTTGCATGAAGGCATGTATTTTGACCCACCCATCTAAGTACCCACCCAGCAGAGTGAGCTTACTACATGTGAGGCATTGTGCTAGGGGCCCCAGCAGTTACAAAGATAAAATGCATGTCATTTCTATCTGGAAAAGGTCCTTGTTCAAGTGAGGACATCTTGGAGATGTCCTTGACCAAATCACACTTTGGATGTTAGATGGAAAGAAATAAAAATTGCATAGCAACCCAACAAGATTTTTTTGTGCACAGAGACAAACTTATGCTAAAAGTGTATACAGAAGGGCCCAGGCCCTAGAATAGCGAAAACAATCTTGAAGAAGAAGAAGGAGGAGGAGGAGTCCCTCCCTCATATTTAGCCTTACATATAACTACAGTAATCAAGACAGTCTGACATTGATGGAGGGAAGGACACCTAAGATCAATGGAACAGAATAAAGAACCAAGAAATATACTCACACGGTCTAACTGGTTTTTGACGAAGGCTCGAATGCACTTGGACGTTCATGTTAATTGACACGGAAGATAGCCAGGTTGATGTACACACATAAAAAGGTTACCAAGCAGCATGGGTGGTGTGCTCTGGCTTTAGTAAACTGACATAAGTTGTCGATATAATATTGATGTAAGTGTGAAAGTCTGGAAAATGATAGAGCAAAAGTACTAACAGCGGTCATCTTGAAGTGCTCAGAGTCCAGGCAAATCAAATCACTAGGTTTCCCCTCCTTTTGCTACAATGATAATGTAACAAAGAGTAGAATGAAAGTGTAGTGCACCCCCTGTCCCTTCTCTGAGACGGGTTCCCTCTGAGCACCACAGGGGAAACAGAGGACGCCCTGACCTTGGACAAGTCCCTTGTCCTCACTGGGTCTCCTGTTCCATCCATCTAACAAAGAAGGTGGTTTAATTTCAAGAGTTTATCCCAGCTCTGACATTCTTGGACTTCACGAGTCTCATTCTCAGTGGAGTTTCTTTAAGAAATGGTGTATGGGTTGGGGCGCCTGGGTGGCTCAGTCGGTTGAGTGTCTGATTCTTGATTTATGCTCAGGTCATGATCTCACGGTTCATGACTTTGAGCCTTGCATTGGGCTTTGGGCTGACAACGTGGAGCCTGCTTGGGATTCTCTCTCTCTCCCTTTCTTTCTGCCCCTCCTCCCATTCGCTCTCTCTTTCAAAAATAAATAAATGAACTAAAAACAAAAGGCATATGGGGATTTAAAGGTTGACCACCAGTCTCTTTGCGCCTTCTCTGACAGATGAAGTTGTTTCTGTCATTCCATCAGTTCTCTGAGAAGGGAAATTTCAAGCATCTCACCAGAGATGTGTCAAACCCATCTGAGAAAGAAGAACCTTTTTCCAAAAAGGCAATGATTAAAATAGTAATAGATTGCTTTGGTTAACATGTTAAATAAAGGATCTATGCATGGAATTTATAACTACTATGCTTGTCAAGTAATCTTAAATGTCAATAATACTTCAAAATAATCTGCAACAACTGTAATATGGCATGAATATATCCTTGATTTTTAAAATCAAAGCATAATTGGCATACAATATTCTGTTAGTTTCAGGTGTACAATGCGATTCAGTATTTCTATACATTACACAATGAACTCCATGATAAATCTAGTTACCGTCTGTCCCCACAGTTATTAGGATATTGTTGACTCTATTCCGCCTGGCGTACTTACATTCCCACGACCTACTCACTTTAGGACTGGAAGATTATACCTCTTCATCCCCTTCATCTATGTTCTGCTCCCCCGCCCCCTCCCCACTCCCGGTAACCACCGGTTTATTTCTTGTATCTCTGAGTCTGTTTCTCTTCCGTTGGTTCATCTGTTTTGGTGTTTTGGATTCCACATATGCGTGAGATCATCCAGGGTTTGTCTTTCTCTGACTTACTCCACGTAGCGTAACACGCCCTGGGTTCAGCCGGAACTACAGATTCTGCGCCGTGAAAACCCGACCCACCAGCCAAAGCCACTGCCCGCGGAAACAGCACACCTCACAAGCCAAGCAAAAAACCAAAACGGAAACCAACTACCCAAACACCCCTGGCTCCTGCCTTTAATCCCACCTCTGCGGGGATGGTAATAGGCAGCGGTTTTGAACACAGAGATCCGTTAGGGCCCGTGAGCGTCTTCGCACACAGGAAGAGCGGCGGACGCAGGAGGAGGGGAGCTCCCGTTTTAGAAACCGGTGGGCTGGTGGACTCGGGCCCCAGAGCAGGTGACCTGGGGCCACAGGCGCTGGCGCGCGGGGCCCGCGGCCCGGCTCTCTGGCGCCCCCTGCCGTGCGGCCGGCCCGGCGCCGCTTCGGCTCCTCCCCTGGAGCCCGGGACCCCGCAGGTTCAAGTGCATCCTGCTGGGTCAGCCAAGACCCGCGCGCCCGCATCCTGCCTTGAGCCTTGAGCTCTCTCCGCTCAAGGGAAAGGCAGAAAGGCCTCGTGCAGTTTTCCAGGCCTGCTTCAGAAACATCCAGAAAGCTGTCCTCAGCGGTGTGCTGTAGTATCTGTTATCGTCCTCACAGAGGCGGGAGATTGGGGGGTGGGGGGCAGGGGGGGCGGGTCTTGCAGAGAGAGCCTTCCTTCAACACTCCGAAGGATGACAACCAAAGATATTTGTTTCAAAAAAGTGTAAATATTGAATGTGCCTCTCACATATCCTTATACAACACTCTCTAGAGGGCTTCTCGCTGAGAATCACTGTTCCAGAATCTTCTCACCTGCCTGCCCCACTCTCCTCCCCAGGGCGCTGCACACGCCCGCCCAGCAGCTTCCGGGTGGTGTGCTGCATCCCCTCCTGCTAGATGTGTGGCAGCAGGAAATCACTAAGCCTCCCTGAGCTACTGACGTCAGCCTCATAAAGGCCGTTCATCGAGTCATTCGTTCAACACAGGCCTGCTGAGCAGCTGCTTGGGCTGGGCCCTGGTCTTGGCGCTGGGGACCCAGCAGTGAGGAAGACCAGACACTTTCTTCACGCCCAGGAAACTTACGCCCAAGGAAGTAGCCTGACTGAAAACCAACAAATACACCAGCGCTTGTAAGGGTGTTGGTGTAAGGAACGTTGTACAGCGAGAAGGGGTGATCTAGGCTGAGAGCTCACAAGAAGGCATCATAAGGTGGAGGAGAGGCATCAGGAGTGAGGGGACAAGGCTCTGCAGGAGGCTGGAGAATGAGGCCACGGAGGCCCAGATCCTAGAGCACAGTCATCACGATCTGAGGTAGGTTCTGGAAGAGACCCCTGTGGCTGCTGCGAGGAAAGCAGAGGTGTGGAGGCAGCAGTGAGAGCCGGGCCTCGCTGCCCGTCGACGGTGGATGGTGTCCTTGGTTCTGATGGTGACAGTGGAGTGGCGAGAATGAACCAGATGCAGAGCACGTTTTGAAGGCAAGGCAGAAGCGTATGGCGGCCATAAGGAGGATGGAGAAATCAGGGGACGTCCATTTGGTGCAAAGTTGTGCAGTGATAGCTCTTCACAAGGGCGTGGGTTGAACGATACGGTCTTGATGTCTGGGATGTAGAAGAGAGAACGTCAAGGATGGTGGGATGAGTTCCAATTTTAACTATTTTTAATTGTAAAGGTAGGGAAAGCATGTAGCTCTGACAGAGGGGCTAACACGGACACAGGACCCAGCGATGACAGAGGGGAGTGGAGGCAGGGAGGAAGGGAGTTCCGGCCCAGTCAGGAGCTGGGCTAGATGCTTGGCAGTCTTTCAGAACTGTAACCAGGTGACTCCGTCTCACACTGTGACGTCAGTGCAGTGCCTTTGTTATTCAGCTACTGGGACCCTGAAGTAAGAATACACACCGTACATCTTCTTCTGATTTGGGGGCAGTAATTGACATGATCATATTATGAGACGACTGTATTATTAATAATGGTGATGCCACCACTTACAGCATCCAGTCGACCGAGGACTGTTTCACAAGAAGCAAGGGCTGAGGACAGGTCGAGGGACCCTGCTATGTCCTTTGCTGGTTCCCGGGGCCTCCTTGGGCAGGTGGGAAGGTGAGGAACCACAGAGCTGGGACCCCTGCATTCTAAGTGAGTTCCAGATTTCTGTAGGAGCAGAGTGTCTCTGTACTTTGCTGCCTGAGAGAGAAAGAGTCTTCCCCAGACTTGGGAGGCTCCTGGCTGGTCCTGGCCGGTCCTGGCCGGCCCCCAGCTGGGGAGAGCGTGCTAGCGATTGCAGCCACATGCTGGCAGGGGGCGCTGCTACTTCACAGTTTCAAAAGCAGCCTAATCGTCCAGCTTGTACTGCTGGGTTCTGTCTCGGGGGCTTTCCTTAGCTCTCCAGGAGATGCTGGGAGCCTGCAAACCCAGGGCCAAGCTAACAACGCTTGCAGGGCGCTGGCCTCCCTGGGAGCAGCTGATGGAGCCCAGAGCTGGGCTTTCTGCAGCTGTGGAGACTGCAGTGGAGTGCGCTTCACCCCCTTTCTGGCCGTCAGCCCTGAAAATTCTGTTCAAGAAAACACGTGGATTTCTATTTTGTTCTGTCCTGCTCTCATTGCTCCGGCTCATTGCTCACACGCTGCAAACCAAACCAGCGGACTCCTCCTTCTGCACTACTGTCTGGTAGTAATCCTCGCAAAATCGAGAGAGCATGGGGGCCCCCATCATGGTCTTTGGGGAGCACTGTCTGCGCTGAACAACTACTCGTTGTAGAAGTAGGTGCAGAATGTCTGAGCTAAGATGGGGAGGCTTAAAACAGTAGGTGTGTGACAGTCTTACTGTCTAGGGGCAGCGGCCATGACCTCTCCAGCCCCAGTTGGAGCTTGGAGGCCAATTTTCTTTCCTCCTTCCCCTTAGCTTTCTCGGCTGGGGCACTGCCAGCCCTGCGACACTGGGGTGGGGTGGGTGGAGAGGGGATCCTGCGGTGGTGTGGATGGTGGGACGTTTTCAGGGAACTAGAAACACCCGAATTTGCTCATGCTGAGATGAAGTCCCTTGCCACGGCTGGCCCTGCTGGTGGCGCCCTCTGCCCTTCCTGTGAGTGAGGGACTGATGGCCTCTCCTGCCTCTTCTTTCCCTTTCCTTTCTCTCCTGGGGCAGGAAACAGTGGCGTCAGGCTTACTAAGTGCCCGACAGAAGCTCCAGGTTAGTCCAGCATGGAGTCCCAAATGGCCCAAGCATGGGGCCTTGTGGATTCCAGCACCAATGGGCCTCTCCCTTTGGGGAAACCCGATGGCAGCCTAAGGCAGCCCGGGGCAGTCTCCACGCCATGGAAGGCAAACAGAGAATCCAAAGTGGTACCGAGTGACCTCTGCCCATCACCCCCCAGCATGGCCCCAGGGAAAGGGTCTCACCCTCTCTCAGCCAAGCCTTGGTGCGTGAGTGAGGAGACATGAGCGAGGCTGGGATGCCTCTCACCTCTCCACCTAATTGAGAACGCTGAATGGCTTTCTCCTTTTTTTCTCCCTTCTCCTTCAATAGAGTCCAACAATTTAGCAAGCTCACCAAGCTGTGTCCTGCTTCATGACTAATTCACATATTTAAATGGGATCGGTCAAAGCCGAACTATTTGATGCCAGCCAAGCGCATTTATCAGGTCAAACTGCTCACAAAGGCTGGAGGCCAGCGTGGGTATGCGAGTGTGTATGGAGTGAATGTATGGGATATTTATTTATTTTTAGTCTCAAATTTCAAAAGCCAGGGACCACATCAGAGGCTGCTCTTGCTCCCAGGGTACCCTCCCGGAGTCCGGTTGCTCTGGGCCCTGCCTTCCCCCCGTCCCGTCCCTCTTCCCCTCCCCCAGCCCTGAGCTGTGTGTCTCTGATGGGCTTGAGAGAATGGATCTACTCAATTACAGCCCTTTTCACGCGACTGAGCAGTTTCAAAGATGCCACATTTTATTATTTGGTGACCCCTGACATTGCAGGTGCAGATTTAATGGTGGAAAAGTTGAAATTAGCCAAAGTGAACTTTTTTCCTCCGGTCCCAGCGTGGGGAGATGTTGCAGTCGGGTCCAGCTGGAGCTCCCTAACTTTGCAGAGGGTGTAAGTTATGAAC